>CAXKVR010000489.1:0-45621 GCA_964058845.1 Carex sylvatica
AAAATACCATGCCCCCAGTCTTGCTCCCAGAATATAATTGTAGACTCGTTACCCGGTACATATAGAACCGAATTTAAAAGAAATTCTTTTTGGATTTGCTTGAACAAAGGTGAGTTCGTCCATGGATAACTTGTAGTTGATGTTATGCTGAAAATTGGCTTCCACAATCTATTTTCAGGTTTTGACTAGTACCATGCCCATTTTTGAAGTAGTGCTTGATTGAAGACTTTGAGATCATGCACTCCCAATCCTCCCACTTCCTTGGGCTGACATACAAGCTTCCAGTTCGCAAGGTTCATTTTCCATTTTTCTTGCGTTACCCCATGCCACAGGAATGTTCTCCTTATTTTATCTATATCCTTTATGACCCAATCCGAAAGTTTGAGCACCGACATGTAAAATATTGGTATGGCCGTTAGAACCGCGTTCAATAGAACTAGCCTACCCGCAATTGAGAGAAACTTGGCAGCCCAGCACCCCAATCTAGCATTCAACTTACGTATGAGTGGTATGTAGGCAGACTTGGGAAGTTTGCGATTTGAAAGTGGCAACCCCAAGTATGTGAATGGAAAGGTCCCTAATTTACAACTCATCAGATTTGCCAAGGCCTGTTGTTGTGCTATAGGTACCTGTGAGAAGATTATCTCTGATTTTTGCAAATTTATTGCTAAACCAGAGACTCTTTCAAAGGTTGTGAGTAAGACTTTTAGTGCTTGTATATGTTGCCCTTCTGGCTTCACGAAAAGTAGGGCGTCATCCGCATATAAAAGGCACGGTTTTATCCCTTCGAAGGATAGTCTAATTGCTCCTGTTGTTGCTAAGCGTTGCGCCCATCTTGCTATAAAATTCATAGCTATGATGAATAGTAATGGAGAAAGGGGGTCTCCTTGGTGGACACCTCTGCTAATTTTTTTGAAAAATCTTTTGAATTTCCATGTGGCTTGTCGAATTTCATGTGCAATGTGTCTTATTTTCTAATATATACATCTGTTTGAGATTGCAACCATGATGCTTTTACATTACAAATTTACATGAATGAATTATGGGTCTCCATTTGTACATGGGTTTTCTAGGTTTTAGATTTGGAGTCCGGTTGGTATGACATTGATGTCATATGATATCAAACTCTAAAACTTATTTGATAGGTCTCAAATAATAAATCCAAATCTTCTAAATTGATGTGAGTAATGTCAAGTTAACTGGTCAAAAAATTATGATAAAAAATAAATGTATTAAAATTAACTTAAAACTCCCACATTTAATATTAATGAATATTGTAGAATTTTATTTGTAGAGTGTTATGTATGTTGGTTGAATATTTTAATGTACATGATATTGCAAAATTAGGAAAACTTCATGGTCTAACCTCTGTCATTTCATATTTTTAATGTTACACCCGTTTTAACCGGCTTTGTCATAGTGAACTAGAACTATATATATGTTTTTTTCTTAATTGGAGCAAGCAAAAGTTTGTTAAAATAAACTGATTAGGTAAATTCCTTGCTACATTCCAAGTGATAATGGAAAAATTTAGACGAGCATTCTCCAGAGCGATTTGGTCAGTCTTTTGACTTGACTTTTGTTCAACATTAATTTACACTTGTTGCGTTTACCAAACAGAAAGAAAAAAGTATTTGGGTGTTATTGCAAATACAGTCGACCAATGAGGCAATGACCATTATATTGCGAAAGGTTTTTTTTATGGAGTATGATCCTCCCAAGTTCTAAACTCAAAATTTGAGTTAAACTCGGGTGATATAAATTCCTGCCTTCCTGGATCCATAATTCTTCCCTTGTTTAGATTGTTCTCTCATTCTCTCATTCTCTCGCTCTCCTCTTGACTCTTCTCAGCTGAAGCTGATAAAGAAAGATATCGCAGCCATGGCGACTCTTCTTCGAAGGCTCTCCAAATCCTCTTCCCTGACCAGCATCCCCGCTGCCTTCAGGCAACACTACCACTCCTCCACTCAGGGCCGCGGGATTCCCGTCGGCGCCTCCTTCTCCGCCCTTGTCTCCGGCGGTCTAGCTCTCTACTACTTCTCCTCCTCGCCTACCATTGTACTCTTCTCTTCTCGATATTACTTTTGTCAATCTATAACACGCGATCGGCAATTGAGCTGCTTGATCTGACCTCACACAACGCGATCATCTAATTCTTTTCTTTTCAAATGTTATGGGAAGGAAATTCATTTCCACTGATTCTCTCTATGGATTGCCACACTACTTACTTTTTCAATTGTTAAATATTCACAAGAGGTGGTTAAAAGCTCATCTTCATCTCATATTCACAGGCTCATCTTGATGAAAATCGTGAAGAGAATGCACCTAATTTAGGTTCGTTTATATCCCATTCATTAATTCAATGCATATTTGTAGATGCTTTGTATATTTGCTGTAGCAACTTAAGTCTTACATGTACAACATAAGGACAAATGTGACCAATCTCACTTAAGCTTAATAGTTGATGCCAAAAAGTTAATTTCTTACTATCATCATCAATGCTTCTTTTTGTTTTCAAAATTTTCAGCTCTTGATCCTGAAAAATGGTTGGAATTCAAGCTTCATGAAAAGGCAAAAGTTAGCCATAACACTCAACTTTTCAGGTGGAGTAACCTTTCACCTAATAACTGTGAAGGGAATACATTTCAAATTTTACATTAATTGTTTGTTGTAGGATTCCTATAATAATATGAATCTTTTGATTAATGGGTTGATAAACCTAAATATAATCTGAAAGCAATAGTTTGACTTGAGGAAAACTATTCTAATAAATGGAGAATTTTCTTTTTTGTTTGATTGATTTGGTGTGTTGTTACAGGTTTACATTTGATCCTTCAAAGAAGCTTGGCCTTGATGTTGCTTCTTGCCTCATAACCAGGTATTATTCAGACAGAAGTAACACATTTTTGTTGTGCAATAACAATGCACTATTTTTATCATGTTTTTGCAAACTCAGCAATTCATTCTTTTGCAATTACTATGCAACAATTTTTTTGGTTATTCACAAACAATGCAGAACTGTCTAAAATAAAAGTAAGTTTAGCAGCAAATTGCCCAAATTACATTGTAACACTTTTGTAGTAACTCAAATAAGTGGTTTTAATCCTAATGTGATTGTCCAGGGCTCCCATTGGAGAGGAATCTGATGGAAAAAGAAAATATGTAATCCGGCCGTAAGTTCTCTGTTTTTGCATTTTATATATATATTTTTTTAAATTACATATAAAAACCAGATTCTATGCTATTCTTGGTTTAAATGTTTTAGGTACACACCGATATCAGATCCTGATTCTGAGGGCTACTTCGACTTGTTAATCAAGGTAATAAGACCTTGATGTTTTTCTAAATTTGTGTTCATTTATTTTTTATTTTTTATTTTTACATGAATAATAAACGTTTTGGCAGGTTTACCCTGAAGGAAAAATGAGTCAGCATTTTGCAAGCTTGAGACCTGGAGAAGTTGTTGAAGTTAAAGGGTAACTTTAGTTGATACACAGAATTATGGTTTTTACTCAAACAGAATTAATGCAAATGTATGCCCATGCAAAACAAGAAATGTCATGCATACCTGCAAAATATACTGGTCAATCATGCACAGTAATATTAGTTTCTTACAATCCTCCCACTTTTCTATATATCACATCCCATATAGAACATGGAAAAAAGAATCCTCTTTACAACAATATAATTTGCCTATTTTATTTTATTTTCTCTTCATAAGGAAAGAGGGACAATTTGGGTTTAAAAAAGAAGTTGATGAAAAAGGGATGTGCATGGGAGTTTTATGGTTTGATATGGGCTTACATAAAATTGTCCCCTTTAGATACATAAAAAATATATCTGAACTTAGTCATTATTCATTTGCAGGCCTATTGAGAAGCTCAGATATAAGCCAAATATGAAGAGACAAATTGGCATGGTAGTCTTGCAATTGTACTTTTAAAAAAAGTTATCTCATGACCTTTTTTCCTCTCAAATATGTGTTCGGAGAGTGAAAAATAGGGTTATAGGGAGCATTTCCATTTTATTTAACTCTGTTTGGCAAAGTGGAATAGGTTTAATTTGAAGGCTATTTAAATATCTAATTCCAATCCCAGAATAAGATATTCCATCCCCCCTCTTGCATCTATTTTTATTGTATTTGACAACAATTCCACCTTTCTCCTCCCAATTCTATCTATTATTTACTTGTGCCAAAGTGAACAGGCCATACTTCAAACTTTAAAAAGCAATATATAGTTCTTAAAAAAGTTTGTTGTCCCTTCCATGTCAGTAACTCGTGCTCATATATTCTATATACTCTTTCAAAGGTTGCTGGTGGTACGGGCATAACACCAATGCTTCAGGTCATCAAGGCTGTACTTAAAAACCCTGATGACATCACTCAGGCAAGCTACCTCATTTTAATTTTTTAAATCTTTTCTGAATTTTTATTGTTCACAGTTCAGACTCAATATTTTTCTATTAAGCTTGCTAACATCTTATGCAACTACCTATAAAACATTGGGGGCAATGAAAGATATAATATCTTTTTAATGTATGTCCTTCAGGGAAATATGCATTACATTTATATCCTGAGATGGTTTCTTTGGAATCTTAATTATGCACTTGTACTGATTGGTGCTTGTTTAATTACTTTCATGCCAATACACAGCTTTCTCTAGTATATGCAAATGTTTCGCCTGATGATATTTTGCTGAAAACAGAGCTTGACAAGCTTGCCGTGAGCTATCCGAATTTTAAGGTAAGAAATTGAGTGAATTTTTCAGCAGGTTTGCAAATATGCAAGTTCAGTTATTTTATTAAAAAAATATATTATAGGTGTTTTATACAGTGGATAAACCAGCTGATAACTGGAGAGGCGGTGTTGGTTACATATCAAAGGAAATGGCATTGAAAGGCTTGCCTAGTCCTAGTGCTGACTCTCTAATACTAGTGAGATTCTTTTTTATCTCTTTTTACTCTCTTTTGCACAAATTAATTGGATGAGGCAGCTGTAATTGCAAATTTTATAATTTGCCCTCAGGTATGTGGCCCTCCAGGAATGATGAAGCATATTTCTGGAGATAAAGCAAAGGATAGATCACAAGGAGAGGTAAAGCTTTTGTGTTTTCTTTTCTGGCACCCAAATATATATAATGTCTTATATTTTGGCAAAATTTGTTTTGTAGCTGTGAATCCCTAAAATGCAATAACGACAACAACAATAACCAAGCCTTTAGTCTCAAACAAGTTGGGGTAGACTAGAAATGAAATCCAACCGGAGTCACAACATGCAATGTACCTTATAAAACATATCACAGCCACTGTAAGGCATCCAGGAAAACTAATAGACAATCATCAATGGTCCTAGAATTACAAGGCCATCAAGTTCCTTTGGCTTATTTGATATCAACATTGTTTTCCATTGGTGTATAATTGGAGCTATATTACAAAAGAATTTTTACACTATAGTCTTTTGATATAATTAAAATCTTAGTAATAAAACAATACTAGCAAGGCCATCTGTGAATAATTGGAGCTAATTATGTCAGATTTTATAGTGAAATATTAAGGTGTGGTAATACATGAAATTACATATTTATTCTTTTAGTTGGACTTGGATAAAAAAAAGAAAGTGGATGATGTCTACTGTTAATTTTGATCGTTTTTCTTTTACAGTTTTTAAGGCTCAGCTAAAGCTTAATTGTTCTTTTTATTGCTTTCAGCTTACAGGAATACTAAAGGAGGTAGGATATACTGAAGAGATGGTGTACAAGTTTTGAGATGCTCACTAGAAATTCATTTCTCTTTTTATTTTTATTTATTTTTATTTACGGTTGTTACTTAAATAACAGTGGCAGAGTGAAACAATAAAATGCCTGACATTTTTAAATGGCCTGTTTGTTTTGCAGTGGCAAGATAATTGAGTTCCGATATTTTGTCACCCGGTTTTTCCTTTATAATTACTATTTCTATTTGTGTAATGTGATGGGAGAGTGTTAGTTCCGCTCCTGTTGTAACGTTTATTCTAATAATGCAGCACTTCATTTTTAATGACCTTCTAGTTCTTGTTAACTGCATTATTATTATTATTATTATGTTAGGCTTAATCATCTAAAATACCCTTTGTTCTGATTGAGGGCTAATCGACTAACTCAAAGCTAATTGTAGATTTCCTAAATTTAATAAAAGTTGATGCTAGATTTTCTAATTATAAATTTTCTTCCGGTAAGAAATTCATCCATGTGCAAGAAAAAGGAAAGGAAATATTACTCTTGAAAAAAGTCATGTTGAATTCAGTTGCATTTTCAATCGAAGTGATCAAAATTGGGTAACTAAATGCATTTGAGATACGACTGTGGTCCTCTCAAATCTCAATCGTAATTTGTCAGCTTGATATTAAAACGCTATACAGGCCACCTGACGGTTGATGCTCTTTATCTATATTTTTCCACAAGAAGGAATATAGTAAGCAATAAATCTTATTTTCCTCGAGAAAAATCAATGAACATATCTATCCAGTACATTCCTACAAAGCCTGCAAACTCAAGTAGTTCCCAAAATCCAAAAACAAAACGCCAATTACAATTTGAAAAAAATTGTAGAACATTCTTTTGAGTCCTTGTAGTATACACTGTTTTCAAGTTAATATATCACATTGTTTAGAAAGCAATAACTGATTGCTTTTCTTCTGGGGCAACACACTGCCACAGGGAGCGGTAAGAGGAAATATCAGCAGCATTTATCCCTATTGCTGCAAGATTGCGCCCGTATTCCTGCCAAACATTTGTAAAACATTAGGCATTAGACTATGGGCACTTCCATGTGTATGGTCAATACATTACAAGTGTTTCAATAATAAGATAACAGAGGACAATGGGGATGATACAAGATCTTCATTTTTGTCTCATATTTTTCCTTTCTTCTTTTATTATTATTATTTTTTTTTCTTTCTTTTTTTGTGCCTAAATTGCACCAACAATATTATATTTTATTTGCCCAAAACAATGTATATATCCAGATAGATATTTGCATCCAACACCCAATCCTTTCTTGGTTATTCTGAACATCACATGAAGGTCCCAAACATTACAACGGAAGTTTAGAAGAAAGCTTTATGTAATCGGGTACGTAAACTAAAACTCAAAATATGAAACCTCTTTGATTAATTGTTTGGTTTAGTTTGGATTTGGGGAATAATGGCTTTATAGAATAAGGGCCAAAACTGTCAGTGACACCTATCAAAAGGTGGGTGCATCAGAAAATATGAAGAAATTA
This sequence comes from Carex sylvatica, assembly GCA_964058845.1. Classification (NCBI taxonomy): domain Eukaryota; kingdom Viridiplantae; phylum Streptophyta; class Magnoliopsida; order Poales; family Cyperaceae; genus Carex; species Carex sylvatica. The sequence continues at coordinate 7,261 of CAXKVR010000489.1, forward strand.
TATGTTGTCTGCAAGTTAGGCAAGGGGTATACCTGAATGTCAAGAAACAACTGCATGCAGATCTTCTCAGTGTCAGAAATATTGTTGTCAGAAGCATCAGAGCTGGCTCCTACTCTTCGTTGCGCACCTTGCCGTAATCTTTGCAATGAAGATTCAGTTTTCTTTGTCTGTTACAAAAAAAAAAGGTTTAAAAATGGCTAAATGAAATATGAAATTCCTTTTATATCGTATAGACTAATTAAAATTGCTACTTACCACATGGACAAGATCAGATGCAAGTTCATAATAGCGGTTGGTGATCTTTTCAATAGAGGCAAACAGAAGATTCTGAGTTGCATCTTTAGTTAAATAAGCTGAACGATCTCCTTCCAGAAATACCTATACAAAAACATACCACCAATCTCAGGCAAACTCAAATTTCAAATTTCAGTCCTTATATATGAACCTTAAAAGGACAAAGAAACGAACCTTAAGAGGCCTTAAACTCCCTGAAACATATGGTGAATGCCTAACTGGAAGCTGGTTCGTCATCCTATATTTCGCTGATATTCCTTTCAACTGCTTCAAGTCCTATAATGAAAAGATAAATGAAACAGGTGTGAGTTTTAACAACAACCATTATATCTGAAAACTTGTATCAAATTTACTGACCTTTTCAGATTTCTCAACAATGGAATCTATCATGATATCCAATATAATAGGTAGCAATTGCTGGAGCGATTTGCCAGCTTGAGCTATGCTTTCTCTCACAAGCTGGGTAACTTCATCTGAACAGGAACTAAGCAATTGGCTCACGTGCACTATGAAGTCTTCAGAAAGCTCACTGATCAAAACAGAAACATCATGGAACACCTGAAAAATGAAAGAGCAACTGAATATTTAATCTAGATAAAAGAAATGAACCAATTTGGTCATAACCGTACAAGTTGTCAGCATTGAGCATATCAGAAGCAGAATAATATGATGATCATGCAAGTTATGTTACATTCCCACAATTTGAATATTCTTTTTTTCTCTTCCTCCAATGTTTAATTGTTTTTCGATACTAATATAAGAAAAAGGAGATTCCCAATAACCTACTGAGAAATAGCTCCTCAAATTCCATTCCTTTAAATAAGGTTCAGTGATCACAAGTGAAGGCAAATTTATGCAAGATAAAACTAAAATTATCAAGAAAGCATACATATACAAAATCCTCCACTGGTGCAGATATTGCCCAATCAGCATCCCCACTATGCACTTGGCGAGCAGCCAGACCAGTAGATAGCCATGTTGAGTACCTGATCAGATCACCAAAAAGGAAGAAAATAATTATTATAGAAGTAAGATTAAAAGAATTGTAATAGATAAAGGGGAAAAAAACTAACCTTGCGAGAAGCTGCAAGGATAGACGCAGGAATTTGTCTGAGTGTGAGAAAACAAGAACATCACCACTCCAACAAGTTTTTAGGCTCTCTAGAAGCTTTATACTCTGTTTCAACAATAGTTTCTGGGTTTTCCCTTCACTTTCGACTGGTTTAATGGGACCAGTCAAGGAAGAATCTAGACCCCCCGCAATTTCCTGAAATCTTAGGCAGTCAAAGAAAAGCACATTAAGTAAAAGCAGAACATATAGTAGTGAATTATTAATGACCCCAAGGATTATAGTATTAAGTGCCAGGCAGTAGTAATTCTGATTAGTGCCACCAACCTTACTGGTATCTATGTTTATCTGTGGCAATTTTCAAGACCAACCCAACATTAAAAATCAAAATCCAAATATTATGATGGTTGTTGCATAAAACTTAAAAAGAAAACAATGATTTACAGATTTTTATGGAAGTACCTCAATGAAAAATACACATCAACATTCCATTTCCTCATGAACTCCGCATACACTGTTTCTGAACGGAACCTAGCAACAGCAGATTTTGAGGGGCAGTAGCCTTAAAAAAGGAATAGCAAGGTTGTTGTCAGTACTCATTTGACAGAACAAAGAGATATCATTCAACAAAAATCAATCCTATGCTGAATTTTTTTTCTTATACTTCCAAGTAAAATGTGCAAAGTGTGTGGTAAAACTTAGTTAAGCATGTGACACTGCTCAGCATCAATCTGATAGATTTAATCAAGGAGTATATGAACCTAGAGAAGGCCCACAAATTCAACATCATTAGAGAAGTAATCTATTGCAATCATATACAAGCAGTACCTTCAAGGAACGCAAGAAAAGCAAGGCTAGATTTGTAATTCTTCAAGAATTCAGCAGGCTTTCCTGGTGAGAAGGCCCCGGACTTCCCCTTCTCAATCACAAATAGCACCTCCTTCAGTATCGAATTGGCCAGGAAGTCAAAAACATGCAACCCAGAATTTGCTACAACATTGCAAAAAAGCATGTTCAGATGATACCAATGATAGAGATACAAATTTTAGTACACTAGTGGTCTGGTCAAGGGTTGCCAGAATACACTAAAGAGGGTCTGTTATCCATACATCATAACTTTTTTGCCTCCCCACAGCCTATTTTTTATTTGATAACTAAGTTCACACCTGAGAATTTAATAGACAAAGTTGGGTCAGAAAGAGTCCTAGAAAAACTTGATTGGGCTTAATTCAACACAGTACACACTTGATCAAATATTAAAATGCTACTTCTCACCTGAAGAAGATAGCTCAAGTATGAATTTGCAATCCTTCTCTATACACTGCATGATTCGCCGATAATCCCCCTCAAGTTCATCATTAGATGCCGTTGCAACAGCCTCAGGCTGGTTGTTGCTGCTGTTTGGAATGATTTCTTGTATTAGAGGAGAAACCACGGTTTTACGAAAAAGTGCCTCAGCTGCTGAGGTGTTGTCTACAGCTGCATATGCACGGAGGCAGTTGTAGATGGTGTTATTGTCACGGTGCTCCAGGCCTTGGACGAAGCACTGCTCCAAGCTGTTGTCTAATAGTGAGGTTGCAGCTTGAATTCTCTTCTCCATGTTTTCGATGAATGGGAGGTTCTGTACTGCCATCGTAATAGAAACAACAATGAGCACCAAAAATCTGTACTGCATGGTACTGGTATTGCCTACTGTCCGACTGTCCTATTCTACATTCTTTTTTGGTTCGTTCATTCTGGATATCTTTAAATCATGATTCTGTACATGTACATAAAACCTAGATTTACCTCCACAACTTTCCACGGTTTTATCAATTACTTAAATCAAGCTTTTTCAGTGTACAATTGTGACACGGGGTAAAGGTAGGCAATTTGCCAAAATTGAAGCTCAAATCGCAGAGTACGGAAAACTTCGGTCAGCTTAGAGTCATGTGAGGCTCGATTTGACATTTTAGGTACCAAATTCCTCAATGTACACAATTGTGCATTATACCCACTGAAAATGGAAATATTTGGGTAAAAGTAAAATAAACCTTCTCATCACCGATGTAGAATTTTAATCGGTTCATCTCACTGGCGATTCTTTCCAATAGAATGCTTTGAGTAATTCTACTGCTAGTTCCACTTTCCAAGTTCTGCAAGGTACCATCAGTAGCTACAGAACCAATCTCTGCTCCTGACAAATCTGATGGTGCGGTAGGAAGCTCTTTTATAAGCTTTTCAACCTAAATCAGAGAAATATATAAATGTACCGGCTCCTTGAACTCTTATAATTTATTTCAAGTTAAAACAATCAAAACCAAATGATTGCACAATTGAAAGAAGAACAAGAGTTGAGCGCACTTTTAATTTACGAATTAAGAATTTGTGTAATGATCAAGGATACAATTACAAAATAAGTAGAGAACTGCTAGTACCAGTCAGATCATGATTATTCATGATCAAGTCAAAGGCTATTTTATAAATCATAGATATAATTCAAATAAAACAGGTTATAACATACTTTAGAAACCACGTGAAATGTATCAAGCATTCTCTCAAGCAGTTCCCTGGCCGCAGCAGCAGCTGCACGGCGTTCCATCCCTGCTCTGAGTTCGACAAGCTGAGTAGCAGCAGCACCACGCAATGAGGCGACCTTACCACGTAACTCTGCTAGGGGAGCCCGGATCCGAGCCGCCGCTTCACCGGCCCCAGCAAGCCTAGTACCCAGGCCGACAAAATCTGCATAGTCGCGATTGACCAGGTCGATGAGATCGGAGTTGAGAGAGGTGAGGTGGGATTTGAGCTCACTAGCGAGGGTTTCGAGCGGGACGAAGGAGCGGAGGGAGGAGATGTAGGTGGAAGGGGCAAAGTCGGAGGAGAGGAAGGCGGCAGGGGTAAACCAGGTGGGATGCGCCTCGATAGGCTCACCAAAGAGGTCGGTGGCTGTGGCCACGGACGCCATTGACGATGGAATAAAGCTCGTCTGTCTTCTTCTACCTCTCTAAGTTTGATTCAGAATTCCAGATCTGAGAAGAGAGAAGAGAGAAGAGAGAAGAGAGCGAGACTGGAGACTGGAGAGAGTAGTAACTCCGGTTTCAGATCTGACATCTGACAGGGGAAGGAGAAGGAGAAGGAGAGGCGTGGGAAAATTGGGCTTTATTATTGTATTGTTTGTAGGGATAAGAAAAAGATGGGTCGTTATATAAAATTAGAGGACTTAGTGGGCCTGTAGTGTACCTTATCAGGCTATAAATTACCCGATTCAGAACTTGTAGCAGAGCAGACGCGATCATATCGGACCTCACAATTAATTTGAGCTAATGTAGATTAATTTGCCATCTGAAACTAGCAAAATTCTGAGCTAGCCTCCTTTGATTTTCCTAGCTAATATTTTCATCCCTGCATTATTTTAGGTATTTAATTATCTCAAACTCAATATATATACAGTTGCCAATATATATATGATGATGACTAATACTCATCATCATCATCACATATTCTGATATTCATCACCTTGTTGTCATTAGTACGTACCATGTTGTTGTTTTTCTTATCACTGATATTATTATTTTTTTATTGCTGAACTAGTATAGGGATATTTTTATGGTTATGCTGGTAAAATATCAGCTGTTATATATATATGGGGAATTAGCATATCATGTTTTGAGAGGATTTTCTAACGTCTCTCTATAACTTAATTTTTTGGTATTTATTCTAACGGTCATCATAGCCCAAATATGTATAAATAGATAACAATTGTACATTGTAAACATGATTCAATAATCAATTAAATTAATCATACATATTCTGTTTCTCAAAATTTTGAATATTCATATTCAGTAAGTCGCAAGAGACTTTCGAGGTCAAACCACAATTTTGTAAAAAGAAAAAAGAAAAAGGAAACTAATTTCCCCATTGATGCGTGTTGGTTACGTACAGTTTTAATTTATTTTATTTTTCTTTGTTGGATTTTGAGTGTTGGCAATCCATGATAGCGTCCCACATCAAAAAGAAAAGAAAAGAAAAATGTATCACAGGAGAATTAGGGACCCTTCAATATAATTAAGTATTAACTAATGATTATTGATTATCTCTGCAGCTTATTTGCAGCAGACAACACAATAACGAATTTGTTCTCTCTCATTTTCGAACCTAACTAAAACACCACCAAAAATCTATCCAAGCTCAAGAAAGATAAAAATTTATTTATTTATTGCGTTGACAGAAGGTTCTATATATATATATATAATATTAATTCCTAGCTAATATATGGTATATTAATTGTGTGTATATAGGTGCAAGAATAAATTAAGTCAGACACGGTATATCATCACATATACCCCAAAAGTAATCTGTTTATAATTATAAATATTAAGCTATGGTCAACTTAATTGGCTGAAATGAAATTAAGAAACTGTCTGGTAAGTTACAGCTGAAACCGAAATGACACAAAAATATATGCAACCATTCATATTATTTGTCTCCTTTAATTCTTTCATCTCTTTTAGTTAATTTATTCATTCATTAGTGTCTCTTGTTATCCTTTTCCATTTTCCAATTTTAAATCATTTACCTTCTTCTCAGTTCTCACCCTCCAGAAATCTGGCATTTCACAAAAAAGAAGGAGAAAACAAAATGACTAAAATTTAGCTACTGTTTCAGACTTTCAGTTTTGATGGAATGAAACGTACGGTACAAAAATCAGATACGCTCATTTTCAAAATGAGGCAATATTAATTTCATAATTCTATATTGCTTCAAGAATATACATATTAATGCACAATATAAAAATAATTATATTAGAATTCTTACTACAAGTCACTATCAATCCTTAACCGCCACGTACTCCTCTCCTCTCCTCTCCTCTCCTCTTCCTTTTATAGACCCCCACACAACTATACATAATCCCTTCAATTCTCTTCCTTGCAGTGCTCTCTATCAACAACAGGTAGAGATTCAAGGAAGAGAAGAAAGAAATAAATAAATAAATAGAAGAAAGAGCAAAATATATAAACATTTTTTTGAGAGCTCGAGATCGCGTGAGAGAGCTTGAAAACGATCTCGGGATGGCAACGCTACAGAGATCAGCTACAACATTTAGGCGTTCAGGCTCGTCAGGCATGGTATGGGACGAAAAGTTTCTTGCTCGAGAATTCGAACTCAAAAAAATCAGGGAAGAATCAGAATGTGCAGAGAAAGATGAGATTGAAGTAGCAAAGGATTCAAACCACTCCAGATCCAGCAGCATCGGCCGAGTGGGGTCCTTCGACAGGTTACTGTCTAGCAGGAATCAAAGTACGAAAGAGGCACGGAAAAAACCGTCAGGACCGTTTGGTTGCCTTCGTTTACCTTCAGTTAAAGAAAGGGAATCTCGTAAAACTAAAACAGCAAAATAAAATGAGACAATTTGTGCTTTTTTTTGGGGTAATATTAATTTTGTCTGTGTTGTGTGTTTCCAGTACTTCCCCTGTTAATCCTTTCGGTGTTACTTTTTGTGCTTCCTTGAAAAAAAGAATCTGGAACAGGGTGACCTTGCAAAGTTTTAAATGTTTGAAGAAAGATGGAAGATGGTCTAACAGAGATGTAAAATATATGTCATATGGTTTTGGAGGGGCACGGGTAGGACTGGCAAAAAAAGCTCGTGGCTCGTGGTCTGCTTGGTATTCGCCCGTGACTCGATCAATAACAGCTCGTTCGTTAGTGAATTGAGTTAAAATTAGCTCGCTCGCTACATACTCGAGCCAAAATTAATGAGTTTGAGTTTGGCTTAGCTCGGCACGAGCCAACTCGATCGTTAACGAGCTAGTTAATATATATAGTTTAATAGTTTAATCGGATCCGTTAACTTTAGATTGGGGATATTATGGTTTGTGGATGTTATAGCCAGTGTTATGGCAATTGCACTTTGGACTGTGTTTAAGTTGATTGGTAATTTTGTATGAAATATGTGTGAATTAATTATAAGTAATTAAGTTAATTTGTATGAATTTGTTTAATTTGGTATGCATGAATTTATTCTGTGAATATGTTTGTATGAATTTAGGATTTTGATATATTTGTATGTGTGAATTTAGCTGTAAACTTAATTTATAGTAGTTGATTTACTTAATTACAATTGAATTAAGAATATTCCTCAGTAATTAGTCATATAAATATTATTTTGTTTTAGCCATAATTGATAAGATGTGTTATCAAAATTTAAGATATAGTAGGAAAGAAAATATATAAATTTATAAATCTGTCAAGCTAGTAACGAGCTAGCTCGGCTCGCTCGGACAAGCCACGAGTCGGTCTTGAACAATAATTTTAACTCGGAACCTAAAATCCAAACTCGCTCGCTCAGCTTGATATACCAACAAGCCGAGTACGAGTGTGGCCTAGCTCGCTCGTTAACAGCTCGTTGCCACCCTAGGCACGGGTGTATATATAGTTAATCCTTGAATTTATGTTAAGAGAAATTCTCTTTGATTCAATGTTTTTATTTATTACAGTGAACTCATTTTTTTCTATAAAATTACATAAATAGAATTGCATTTAGGATTTTTTTGGTTGTGTTAATTGGATGCAGTACTTGTGTGCCAAGTCCTTCATTTAATTATAAAAAAAAAAATCTTTATTTTTTTGATGATTGATGATTGATGATTGATGAATGATGATACGATCGACGTAAAGAATGATCCATTCTTTTATATCTCCATTCTTATATTAAGTGTCTTGATCCACCAACAAGATGTGATTAAAATATAAAATTTTAGATTGAATATTAGCTCTTTAATCAAATAATCTGTCTTTTTTTTTTTTTTTTTTTTTCTGATTCTATGCATCTTTCTGATTATTTTACATGTAGAAGTTCAAATTTAATTAGACACGTGCTCATATCCATCGGGAGAAGAGAAAGTTAACGATAATAAGTCTAATCATTATCTCTCTTGTCTATCGGCACCTTCTCTTGCTTCATCATTATTGGGAGAACTAAGAACAGTTAGCGGCAATAGCTCTAGTCGTCGGCTCTCATCTCTCTTAATTTGCACTCCTACCACCGCAGCATCATGTCTTCTCCGCCCGCAACCCAATAGAAAAAAGAAGAAAAATAAAATGTTTCATTTCCTTTGGTCACTAGCCAGCCAATACTGAAAGTTATCGGTGTCTACCACTAAATGATATTGTTTATTTCTTTTGTTGTTTTAGTTATTTGTGTTGTTAGATGTTGATGTTTAGATGTGGATGTTTTTTAGATGTTGATGTATTTTGGATGATGCTTTGGATGTAGAACGATGGATGTATTTTACGTTTAAATTAATAAAAATTATACTTGACAGCCATTGTCAAGGTTTAAAAAAAAAAATTAGACACGTGTTCGCCACATTCAAATTGTATTATCTTTCTAATTGGTCCTAATTTTTTTTCTTTTTTAAATATTATTTCTTTTTCTTTCAATTTTTCTTTTCTTTTTTTCTCTAATTGGTTCTGATTTTTTTCGTCTTTTTTTTCCTTTTTTTAAGATCTTGTAACATTCAAGTTGTATTATCTTTCAAATTGCATTATTTAAGAATTTTTTTTCTTTTTTAAATATTATTTATTATGTAATATGTTATTTTATATGAACTTTTTTATGAAACTATGTTAAAAGGATTAAATATATATATATAGAGTGGCTAATGTGCATTCGGAAGCATATGGCTCGAGGTGCTTACGGTCTAAATTTGAAATTTCAAAACTCCAAAAATCGATCCGAACCGTTCATCTTGTTCTCCATATTAATATCTGCTTGGAGACCAAATTTTATATTTTTCTGAATTTGTTTACTATTTATTAAGTATTTTACAAAATTGTTGATCCAACGGTGGCTGCTGATTTTACTGTTTTGTTAAGCCACCGTTGGATCAACAATTTTGTAAAATACTTAATAAATAGTAAAAACATTTAGAAAAATGTAAAATTTGGTCTCCAAGTAGATATTAATATGGAGAACAAGATGAACGGTTTAGATCAACTTTTGGAGTTTTGATATTTTAAATTTGGACTGTAAGCATTTCGAACTATATGCTTCCGAAAGCATATTAGCCACACACTCTCTCTCTATATATATTATTTAAAAAACGCTATTTATATGTAAATGTAGATGTCATTTAATATATCTTGCAAAAACAAAAGAAGACTCAGTTTCTCATTTTTATTTGTTTTCAGAAAAACAAATAAAAGACGGGAAGAGTAAATAAAGTATTTAATTTGAAAAGTAAAACGTTAAGTCAGATGATTGAAATATAAATTAATAAAATATGCATATAGCACGTATTAGAATACCTTAATTTTCAATGTACAGCCTCAGATATGTTTCGCTGACATGAAATGGCGTCATTAGATTGCGCGATCCGTCGGATCTATATCTCACATATCTCATGGCTAAAGAGAGTTGTTGCTCTTTTTTCTTTTTTCTTTTTACCTGTTCCTCGTTGTCACCGCCTAAATCTTACTAGACTATTCTATTTTCATTCCGTCCCACATCGTCCCTCTTCTACTCTTAGACCGAGCCAAACCATTTCTCTCCTCGCTCATTGCTCTGTCGCCTTCCTCTCCTTCTCCTCTCTCCGTCGAACCCTTCGCACCATCCCCAATTTCGACTCTCAGTCGTTCCGCCTCTCATCCTATCATCCCCCCCGCTAAATTCTACCTCTTCCAGAAAATAAAAAAGGATGTGAAAGAATTCAAGCTTGAAGTTCAAGAGGCTCGCCATAATGCAAATTCGACACTTGATGCGCTAGTACCGTATTGATTTTCTTGAGATTCTTTCTATTACTTCATTTTTAAAAAATGCCAATTATTCGGTTAAATTGTGGTGCCTCCATTTTCGTTTTTGGGAAAGTTCTTTGGTCTGATTTTGCTAAATTTCAGTGCTTTGTAGCACTGTCTTGTCAGTAGATTGTTTTGAGGCATTGGCTTTTACCAAATTCGATCAATGAATTATATATTTGGCACTATTCCAAACAATACTATTTGATTTTTAATTTGGATCATTCGTACGGTCTATTTGCTTTTGACCTACCGAGCTTCATGTTTTAAGAAGAACACCCCGTTCAATGGTATACCAGGTATTCCAAAAAAATTCCATCGAGTACTTTTGAATTTCTAGTAAAAATGGATGATGGAGAATTAGATATGTCAAGCCAGCTACAGTTACCCAACCTTACATTTCATTTGAGGTTCTTTGTTTTCATAACCTTACACAACCTTATTCTTTCTTTGAATAAATTCTCTGATCTGGATGTCCCTCTATTTGTTGATTTGTCCATAAATACCTATCATATATTTATGAATGAAAAGAGGTGATGATGATTGAAAGTATAGATATGATGGGACTATTTGGTGAGCTATAATCCTACAAGGCCCTTTCATTCTTTGCTCCTCAGCTAAAATCAGGTTTTAGTAGCAGCTTTATTAGATGTAATTGCTTTCATCCGCTAGTAGGATCTGATGCAAAATTGCTTTCATGCTTTCACCTCTATAGCTGTTTCTGAACCCCAAATATGAATTTGATTTGAGTGAGAGAAGGAAAAGAAGAGAGAGATTAAATAAACATGATGGAACAATGGCGAATCTGAGCCTTATTCTCTTTCTGCCTTGGTCACCAATTTTTTTTCCTTAAACATATATTCTACAGCTGGCTGTTGATGACCTTTTAGGATTCAGATTGTCAGTCTATTTGAATATGAAAATACCAGCTCCTTAAATCCTTCTGTGAGAAATGACACCCAACATGGTAATAAACACAAAACGTGGCCCGGTTGTGATCCGTTAATCTGATCAATATAAGTTGGATATATGCAGCATGAGAGAATTATGTATTGTTTTAGGGTTTAATATGGTAACAGTTATGTACTTCTATTGAATTAGGTTTACAAATGAGGGTAAAATATCAACTATTGTATGTACTGTTCAGGGTTTTCATTTTTCAGAATTGCAATTCACATTATAATATTATCCTTTTGAATTTTTTCCAATACATGCAGTGAGAAAGAATCATGCCGTGCGACATAGGAAGCATCATTTAAGAATCATAGAGAAAAACCTCAGGCAAGGTCAGTGGCAATCTTCTTTACTATAATTATTAACTTATTTTTCCTCTTAATTTTACCTCTTTGAATTTCAAATTTAAACATAAATATGATCCAAGAAGAAGCCAATTCATAGTTGAATGTTAGGCTGAAGGTATAGTGCCACTTGAGCATTCCACAATTAATCCTATGTCAATGTCTTCTTGAAGTATATTTCAGCAACCTACAGTTCTACAAATTTACTTTTCTGTCCATCTGGTGAATCAATAATTTTAACTCATTCTTAGTATAGCACTGGTACATTAGCTATACTGGTACATTACCAAAAGCTTTACTGGAAGGATATATTAATATGGTAACAGGGTGCAATAGTTAATACTTGAAATATTTACTAGCCATGTGGCAATCTTCATTACTATAATTATTAACTTATTTTCTCCCTTAATTTTATCTTTTTGAATTTCCAATTTAAACAGAAGCAGGATCCAAGAAGAAGCCAATTCATAATTGAATATCAGGCTAAAGGTACAGTGCCTCCTATGTTTTTCTCATTTCCCAATCCTCCTACTTTTATTACTATCGAGTTATTTCTTTTGCTTGAATATTTAATAATTACGATTTGAACTGCTAGCTCGAAGCACTGGTGTAGCAATATTTTGTAAACTGTACTACTATATGGTGGAAAATTAGTACAAGTTACTTTCCAGTTAACTATTTGTACTGTCTCAGTTTTCATAATTATTGCTCATTCAATTACATAGTTTACAAGTTACTGATCTACTGAAAAGAAAGAATTCTCCAAGTTACTGATCTACTGCAAATTTGATACCTATTTGTATTTTCTAAAGTTTCAACTTTTATTTCTAAATTTGTTAATTTCCCTCTGATTTATGGCACTTGTACGTGCAGTACTCTCCTGGTAACATCCATTTGATGAAATGTATACGGGAGATTGTACTTTCTCCACTCATGCTTTTCTTTTCAATATGTTATGTTAACTAACCTCTACATACATCTTCACGGTTGTTCTCTTGTCAGAAGAAGTGCAAAGCTGTTGCGGATCCCTACATCGATCAAGAGCATCTTAAGATGTTATTTCAGTGTCTCTCTTCAGATCCACTTCGTCATGTTTCGAATTAATCTGTGTTTTGTTCGTACAAACTTGATATGATCGACTGTTCTTTTCACTCACGATTTTGCTTGGTTTTTTTTATAGTGAACAAAAGCGCAAAGGGCTTCTTACAGACCTTGCTATTAATGTATTTCAATGAAATTTAGTACACATGAGTATGTAATAAATTCTTCATTTGTAGTTTGCCAGTAAAGCAACTCAATAAATTACACATCATCCATCTATTCTCAATTAATGTGATATACCAGCTTTATTTGTACTAGGCCAACCTTCTATTGGTAAATGAGTAAATTTTTCTCCATCTGAGGTTTTTACAATTGCAGTTTTTACAATTGCAGTTTTCCTTTTTTTCCCCTTTGGTACATAATACGTACAAGAAATAAACAGAAGAGTCAGTGTACTGGGATTTGGCATCTTGCCACTATTTTTTTTTTCTCAATTATCGTTTCAATTTGTAATATTGTTTAGAGAGTTGGTGTATTTAAATTCAGGGAAGAGGTTTTTCTCCAAAGAAGCTTAGAGCGGTGCTTCTTGGTGTAGAGAAAAGAAGGAAGAAGAGGAAGAGGAAATCGAGTCTAAAATCACTTTAAAATCAGAAATTGATAACAGTAGTAAGATCTCTTCTCCATCACCGCAAAAAAAAAAAAAATTACAGAGGACGAGAAGAAAATTCTCAGACTTAATTAACTCCAGTAAGGGCTTCTGACCCTATACCACCTCCTGGACACCAATGAGATTAAAATGCAAAAAACTCTGTTGTAAATTGGGGTTATCTTTCACTTTAACCTTCATGTTAACCATTGGTGTCCCTCTTAAAAGAGGCATGGTACTGTACTTCTCTGGGATTTCATAAGGAAATCTATATATCATGTCTTCTTCTACACTTCACTGTATGATCAATTTCAGGGGCATAAATGAGATTGACAATTTTCATAATTTTTTAGTCCTTGCAGCATAATCTGGTATCCATGTTTTATACATAAGTGGGCTAATACACAGGAAAAATAAATCATTCAGTAAATAACCAAATGAAGGTATGTTTTTCGAGTTAGGCTATGGAACTGTGCATATCGCATATTGGTCCGTACTATGGATCAATATCTCCATTTTTAGAGTCTAAACCATATGAATATGTACTTGCAGTCTAAATTTTAAATATGTTTATATATTTTTTAATTAGGTTGAAAATCACTACTTTAATGTGTTCACACCAATAATTTATTGCAGAAAATTACAATTAGCTGACACAAAAAGAGGTTTGTATGTGCTTGTCGATTGAATGAGCAATTTACAGTAGCCCTTGGAATTTTTCACAGGTATTTCCCTTCGCTCTTTCTATTCTCTTGGCAATGTGTAGAAAGACCTCTCCTTTTTCATTGTTTACTTCAGCTTCATCTTTGTGCCTGGTATGGTGTACCAGTACTCCCTGTTTGGGCAGTTGCCTTGCCATAATGTTATAATTTCACAAAAAAAAAAAACAAATGATCCATCTTCAGTTTCAAATTCTAATAGCCATAAAAGGCCAATGATAACAATGCTGGTATGTCTATTCAACTTAGTTTAGTCCTGCTGAATAAGACTTTTTCTAGATTTTTGAATGATTTTATTAGCCGCCTCATACTTATTGGAAGGATAGAGGTCATACAATTAACAGAAAGTCAGAGGGTCATTTTGAAAAAAAAATACTCTTATTTATCTTATTAATTTCAGGGCTTGAAGATCAATTTTTCTATATTACAGTGTGTTAGTTAATTTTTCTTTATTAATCAAGCAATTTAGGCTACTTGCCAACCTATGATTTTGTTTTATATATCCAAAGAACTGGGAAGGCAAGCGGATCATCATCTATACATATACGTTCAAGTAGTCTTTTGTGTTTTAATTGCTCGGTTACTGGCACATACACGTCTTCAATAATGACCATCAATTTGTACCTTTATTGTGTGTTTACTGGCACATCAATTCTTGACTATGCTGTTGCAAACCTCATCAGTATATTGTTGCTAAAAACTATACTTACATTTATTTAGTATACTTGAACTTCGATTTAATTGTTTATTCAGACGATATTTATATAGCCACAATGTATTGTTAATTCATTTTACCAATCTTAATAGTTTTTCTACTTCAATTTTACTATTGTACTACTCATTGGAAGTAAGGTCAAATTCTAATTTTACACTTATTTTTCAAATTTACATCCTTTTCACAAAGTGAACCCCATTTTGCAAGTGTTAAACAAGTTACCTTCATTATTAGTATTACCTCATCTGACCAAATGCGAAATTCAGTGCTGCTTATTTGTGCTAGCTTGCAAGAACCTTATTTTGAGAAAGCGTAAATGAAATAATACTTCTTTATTTACAGGTTTTATGAAGCTTCAATCTCACATACTTTCTGACCCATGAAGGGAGTGAGTGATGGAACAATGTCGATATAACCTTCATGTCATACCAGCGAACTCACATCTGTATCGGCCCAATATAACCTTGATTTTTCGAAAGATGTGCTCATTTGTTGATACATTTGTAGAGAAGAACATTTTGGATTTGACTCGCTAAATAATTGATGAATTGGATAAATTTGAAAAATAAAATGATATCCTGCAGTTCTTGAAGAATATTCCATCGTATATTTCATTTGGAATCAGAATTTGAAAGAAATATAGCTCATATAAATTAATCGACATGTAATTACTACAATAAATTTTAAAAGAAACCAATGCACCAACTCTATTCCGATTCGGAGGGGAATATCTGCTACAGTAAGTAAGCATAATAATATAATTTTTTTTTTTACCTATGTACACGAACATTCATAAAAAAATAGTTGCGGTGGAGCCGCAACAATAATGCACCTAGTGACATCTAAAATTTTAAAAGATGCCGTATCACCGTATCATATCGGACACTTTAGTCCAAATCTCCACGAGCGATACGGATTCTCAAATTTACGAGCTGGACCATTAATTAATATTTTCAGCCCAATTTCTGTCTTCAGATCGGACTTATATATGTATTTTGTTGAATTATTTACAGGTATGATACGCCGAATATATATATGTCGTACCGGCCGAAATTTGTATGAAATAATTTATGTGCGCATTCTAGAAAGAATTAGAATATAAGGAGAAGGAGAAGAATATAATGTCAAATTGTGAATAGAAGAGATCGAATTGCCAAAGAAAGTAGCAAACTCTATATTAATATCTTATCGTTGTCAAAAAGAAGGGTTCCTCTTTCTAGTTATTATGTTATATTATATATATTTGTAAGCCCATTGAATTCCCTAGTTCGTAGAGATAATGTCAGTATCTTGATTTGGTGAAGTTGGATTAGTGTGAGCCATTACATATTTTATTTGTTTATCTATTATTTTGCTACTTGAAAAAATAAACAATGCCATCACGAGGAAAATTGAAGTATGAAACAGACGTCATACAGAATATTCCACAAGGACCAGAACTGAATCTTTGGTCAGAAATTACTCCCAAGTAACTTCAAAGAATTAAATTGTGCTTGAATATGCCTACGGGCTTGATTAGTTGATTAAAAAAAAATTGTGGTTGAATATTATAATATTTGGTTGAAATAATTTTTACACATCCAGCTATCATTGCTTGTGAAATTTAAGACCGGACTTGGAGCTGTACTGGTGGGTGTTATTTAATAATAAGTTTGTTTGACGAGGTTGAGATACTGAATTAGTGATTAGTATATATTATAACTACAGGGACTATATTGTAAAACAATAATTACGGAGGAAAGGAAGTGGGGATGTGAGACGGATCCAACGGCCGGTGTGCAACCCACATCTGAGTGTATATACCTTCATACGGATGAATTCGTATCATCTGAGATATCTCAAAATTTGCGTAACTTTATGGAAACTCTCAACCGTTTAAATATGTTTTGCACGAATCTCAAAGCACACATAGTACTGACCCAGTGACCCTACATCACCCAACGAATATGCACCGGATACGTCGGTCACGCAAAAGTTGGAGATATCTCGGAGGATACGCACTCCATTCGGATGGGGCTCTAAATGTATGGAGTCCGCATCGTCTGCATTAACTCAAAAGAGCATCTTTTCAGTTAATAGATATCGACCGTCCGATTGAAACGGAGCCCATCCGGCCTTCGCCTAAAACATAGGGATTCATCAATGTTAGTGCGGATTTAATTCGCACGAACTTAAAGCTGATCGGACAGTCTAGATGTATTAACTCAAAATATTCCTTTTTAAGTTAATGTAGAGGATACGAATTCAAATATATGAATCTGGTGAGAACACGCTAACGCTTTGGGAACCGTTCAATCCAATCCTATCGGACAGTCGAGATTGAAACTTGTCTACCTTCTCATTCTAATCTCCTTTTTGCTAACACCACCTTTTCTCCACCTCTCTCTCTCTCTCTCTCTCTCTCTCTCTGCCTTCTCTGCCTAAGGAATAAGGATGATGCAGGAACAAGGAGCCAACTCGCTCCCTTCTAGTAGTGAGAGATCTTCGAGTTCAGTCCCACCAATGGAGGTTAAAGGTACGAATTTATTTCTATATTACCTTTTTTTATTTTAGTAATTTAGTGGATATATTTAAAAGACACGTCTCCTTTGTCGTTGAAGTTGAACTTGAGAATTACCTCATATAATTAACATTATTATTGCGTTGTTATTCAAAAGAGGTTTAAGATCCTTTTGCGTGCATTCATACAATAGATATTTCTGTCTATTTATTTAACCTGCTGGTAGAGACGTATCGACCTTCCTAACAATTGTAACTCGATTGATATCCAGAAAAGTATAGGCCGAAGCAGTAGTCTGTCTAAATTTCAATAAGTTTTTTTGTTTTGGGGGAAGGAGAGGGGGGAGGGGGCAGGCTACAGGGATATTTAGATAAGTTTAAGGTCTTTCAAGCATGCATGCAAAATTGTCAGTTTCGCACCTCTCTCCATCCAGTGCTGAAAGTGTCATGTTGCGTTGTTATCAGGTGGGGAGAGTGATGAGGAGATTAGAAGAGTGCCGGAGTTGGGATCTGAGCTGGTGGGACCATCCTCGTCAGGTGCTGAGGTGGGTTCTGCTGGCAGGCCAGTCCGGGCCCAATCGTCAGCCACTGCTACCCAGCGCAGGAGAGGCCGTAGCCCTGCTGATAAAGAGCACAAGCGCCTCAAAAGGTCTTTAAAAATAGGAGGGATTTAAGTAAAACAATACATGACAAATGTTATTTTGGCAATCTTACCAATAGATCCTCAGAAAAATTCAAATAAAACATAAAATTGATAAGTAACATTATAAGCATTTTGTTGGACATTTATATAGGCTAACCATCAAATTTCATGCAATTTAATTTGATGATGCATCAAGGCTGTTAATTTCGGACCGTTCAAATTTTAAGAAACATCAAACTAAATCTCATCTTATTTATAGACATGATATGTGAATAATATATTTTAACATACATCTAATCTCATCATATTTTATAATGTTGGTATTCAAAATATATATTTTTATATTGCCAAGCTCATTAAAATAATGAATTGTCATGTGATCCTCCCTCTTAAGAAATAACCTTTGCATTCATACCTCTCCTAGAGTTGTCTCCCCAGCTGCTATTATTTTGAAGGGCAGTTCAATCATCTATTTTGTGGCATGTGTATTTATATTTGTGACATTTATGGTCATTGAAATCGTTCCAATTGAAATATTGAATTTTTGAATGTGCATTCATTTATTTTACTATATATGGTGTATGTCAAACTTGGAACTTATTTGATCATCCATCAATAAAGCCGTTAAAACTTAAAACTCAAATGTTGAGAATTTTGAATCATTTGATGGAAACCTAAACAATATTTGCATTTGGCCGAAATTTGGTACATTCCCTATTTTAAACAATGGACGCTGACCCACTAGGATGGGTCATAAAAGAATGATATTCAATAGAATTACTCTTATTTTTAAAGTAAAATGGTTGGCCCCAAGCCTTTACTGGTTCAGTTAGATCCAATGGCTGGTATTTCCAGAATTTCAAGTGTGGCTGTTTTTTTTATCCAAATTATACATATAGTGATGTTTTTCAACACATATGGGGTCTTCTTTGTAGTATATTTCTTAATACAAAAATATTTTACAAATGAGAAACTTAGGCTATTTGCGAACCAAACAAAATTTCAAATAAGTGTATCAAATCAATCTGATGTGTTAGCAGTTTGAGAAATTCTGGTGTCAAAGCCTGATCCATGAATACGTTGGTTTGGGTTGGGTGAACAAGTTCTGTTCATCTAATTGGACTATCAGTGTTTCTAATGAGTTAACTCTTATTCTTCCTTTTTTATTTTTTATTTTTAAAAGGTTGTTGAGGAATAGAGTGTCGGCTCAACAAGCTCGGGAGAGAAAGAAAGCATATTTAAATGATCTTGAGACAAGAGCTACGGATTTGGAGAAGAAAAATGCTGAGTTGGAACAGCGTGTCTCCACTTTGCAGAATGAGAACAACATGCTGAGACAAGTACATGTTCTTTTCTTCTGTTTACACATTTTTTGTGAAGTAATTTACAGAATGGTCCTTGAAGTATCATGTCTTTCCTTTCTTAGTCCCTGAAAGCCAGGAGATGTTGTTTTTGATCCTTGATTATTGCATTCTGTGAAATTACTCTTAAACCAAAATGAAAATAGATGAAACTTTAGAGATCATCTATGTCATAAACTTGTTTATTGTTTGGTAGATTTCAAGAACTTACAGTGTGCACAATTGTTGTTTCGTGTACGCCGCAGATACTGAAGAATACAACAGTTGGAAGAAAAGGATCCAGTGCCAGCAGCATTTCCAAGGCAGAAGGCAATTAATATTTGTTTTGTTTTGATGTGTAACAGTTGGAACTTTGTAATAGGATTTTAGATTACCTTTAGTGGTATTCATTGTATATTTTATGGAATGTATCTCTAAATAGAAAAATAATTAAATTTAAATTGAAAATGTTACAAGTCTTACAGTTGTTTCGTTCTTCTATAGATGTTCTATGGTGGCGTTTCATCTATGGTCTCGATTGTTTTAAAGACACATAGATGTTGCTGCCTATTGCTACATCTAACATCTCTACTTTCAGAAGGGGTATGCGGGTTAGACCCTCTCGATCGGCAATTGAACATTTGAACTTGCATCCATCTAATTAAGGAGCAGGACTATTTTTTCGTTACTACCTTTCTGGTGACATGCACTGACGCAAAGCTTGATCCATGTGATTAAATTTACAATGAGACCAACATTAACATAAAAGAAAAGGTCAATAAAGCAAAAGAAACACACGCTCTTCACCTCAGCTAGGCATCCTATATTTTAATACCGTTGAGGTGTACCCATCTGCTTAGATCTTGGATTATTTAGCATTAATTTTTTGAATGAAGGGGGGATAAATTTAAAATAATTACAATTGCTGCCATAAAAAGTATCTCAGTTGAAAGTGCGCAATATGTGAGAAATGGTGAAGGAATCATCTAAGAGAAACAGTGGAAGTTTAGGAAAAAATGAATTGTGTTGATTCTATTGTTTTCTTGAATCTACATAGACGTTACATTTTCATTCAACATTCTCAACTATTCTATAATTCCTATCTTATCAAACGGTCCCTATAGTTCCATATAATACATAAATATACATAAATCTCAACACTTCCCCCTCAAGATGGGTAAAAGATATCAATCAAGCTCATCTTGTCACAGAATTTATCTAGATTTATTGAGCTAAGTCCTTTGGTGAGACAGTCAGCTACTTGATCTCCAGTAGCTACATAACTCAGCTCTAATAGTCCACTTTCTAGTTTTTTCTTTATGAAGAACCTATCTATCTCCACATGCTTGGTTCTGTTATGCTGCACAGGATTGTTGGCGATGCTGATCGCTGACTTGCTACCGCACCATAATTTCATTTGAGTTCCTTGATTTACCTTGAGCTCTTCCAACAACCTCTTCAGCCACACCATCTCAGCAACTCCCAATGCCATAGCCCTGTACTCGGCTTTTGCTGTCGATCTCGCAACAACTGGCTGCTTTTTACTATTCGAAGAGACCAAGTTGCCCCCTACGAACATGCAATAGCCAGCTGTGGACCTCCTGTCATCTTGGCAACTGGCCTAGTCAGAGTCACAGTAGCCCTCAATGTTCACGTGTCCATTCTGCCTGAAAATCAAGCCCTGACCTGGTGCACTCTTCAGGTACCTCAAAATGTGATACACTGCGTCCATATGGCCCTTCATAGGGTCATGCATGTAGCGGCTCACCACGCTCACTGCAAATGAGCTATCGGGACGTGTATGTGTCAAATAGATCAATCTACCTACCAGTCTCTGGTACCTCTCACAGTCAACTCGTTCTCCTACCTCTGCACTAATCTTGGCCTTTACATCAATTGGAGAAACTGCAGGCTTGCATCCCAACATGCCTGTCTCAGTGAGCAAGTCTAGGACATACTTCCTTTGAGAACAATCCCCTCTGCTCCACGAGCCACCTCAATCCCAAGAAAATACCTAAGCTGTTCCAGATCCTTCACCTCGAATTCCTTCCCCAATCTTGCCTTCAACTGTACAATCTCTCCCTCATCATTCTCGGTAATGATCATATCATCGACATACACAGCTAGCATAGTAATGTGACAATCCTGTTGTCTAGTAAATACCGTGTAATCAGCATTGATCTGCTGATAGCCCATGCCTACCATAGCCTTCCTGAACCTATCAAACCAGGCTCGGGGGGACTGTTTCAACCCATAAAGTGACTTTTTGAGCCTGCACACATTCCCTACTGCCTGATTCGTGCCAAACCCTGATGGAATCTTCATATACACCTCCTCTAACAGGTCACCATGAAGGAACGCATTCTTCACGACGAGTTGGTGTAACTTCCGTCCTCCATTCGCTGCCATGGAAACCATTGTCCTCACTGTGCTCATTTTCGCCACTGGTGCAAAGGTCTCATCATAGTCGATGCCATAGGTTTGACTGTATCCCTTCGCTACCAATCTAACCTTGTAGCGCTCAACCAGACCCTCTGGATTCTATTTCACTATAAAGACTCACTTGCATCCAACAACCTTCTTGCCTGGTGGTAGTGGCACAAGCTTCCAGGTTCTGTTCTTCTCGAGGGTCTCGAGCTCTTCTTACATGGCTGTTTTTCATTTTGGGTTTCCCTTAGCAACCTGCCAATACTTAGGGATAGAGACAGTATCTAATGATGCAATGAATGCTCTATGTACAAATGATATGTGTGAGTAAGAGACAAATTGGGCAATGTCATGTGGGAAACCATATCGGTTAGGAGGAATATCTGCATTCTCGCGATGAGTCCTCCTTACCGATAGGGGAGTGAGAGGAGTAGAGAGAGGAATCATATCATCTGTGTATTCTGGATCTGAGGTGGATGGTGAAGGTGTTTCAAGAGTCGAAGTAGGCAGAGACAAGAGACTTGACGCAATTGGCACTGTAGGCACGGCTCTCTTATTCTGCTGTGTTCTCCTAACATACACCTTACGGTACCTCGACTCTCCCTGAGCCTGAGTTCCACCACCTTCGATCTCATTCCTCTCAACTTTTGGCTCAACCAGAGCCGAATTCTCTGGAATGGGGCAACCAATACCACCCACAGTCACTATCATCCTCTCACCATCTCCACTACTCTTCCCCTCTCGCCTCATACCTCTTGTATCGAGCGAGTCTCCAAAGGGTGATATCGCCTTTGAGTGGTAGTATGGCTCGAGCTCTCAGAATGTAACATCCATACTCACAAATAATCTTCTCTCCTCAGGGCTCCAGCATACATACCCTTTTTTAGTACCCCGAGTACCCAACAAAGATACACTTCACAGCCCTTGGATCCAATTTTCCCACATTTGGCTTGTTATCATGTACGAAGCACAAACAACCAAAGGTTTTGATAGGAAGAATATCTTTATTCTTACCTTTCAGCACTCGTGAGGGCACCCTGTTGATCAAGTAAGCTGCTGTCAGAACTGCTTCCCCCCACAAGTACTTTGGAACCTTCATCGAAATCATCATACTTCGAGTTACCTCAAGTAGATGTCTGTTCTTCCGTTCTGCTACTCCATTTTGCTCTGGTGTGTACGGACACGTGGTTTGGTGCTGTATTCCCTGAGATGACAAATACTCCCCAAATGCCCTATTGGTGTACTCGGTCCCATTGTCAAACCTCAATACCTTCACAACTGCCCCGTATTGAGTCTGAACCTCTTTGTGAAAGTCTTTGAAACAGGCAAACACATCACTCTTGTTTTTAATCAGGTAAATCCAAGTCACACGAGAAAAACAATCAATAAAAGAAACAAAGTATCTAAATCCATTCACAGTAGTTGTAGAACAAGGTCCCCATACATCAGTGTGAATCAAATCAAAGATATAAGTACTCCTATTACCAGAGCTAGCATAAGAGCTCCTGGTATGTTTACCCAACTCACAAGCATCACAAATAAGTTTATCTTTATTTGCTTTTTCAAATAAAACGGGATACAAACGACTCAAAAGGCTAAAAGAAAGGCGGTCCAAACGCCTGTGGTGGAGTAGCAACAAGTCTTTCACATTACTCCCAATTCCTCCAGTCTTCTCCATTATGGATGAGAGAGCTGAGTCCATACTCTCCCTATCCATGTACCACAGCCCGTTATGCCAACTTTCAGTCCCAAGTCTCCTGCCAGTTCCCTTCTCTTGGAAGATCACCTTAGAAATATCAAACACAACAACACAATTTAGTTGTGATATAATAACACTTATGGATAAGAGATTCACGGAAAAAGAATGAGCATGCAATACATTAGACAAAGTCAAAGTGTTGGTATATTTTACAGTACCCTTACCAACTACGGGCTGAGCCGTACCATTTGTGATCTGAACACTCTCTGGGACTGCTAGGCGAGTATAGGAAGAAAACTCCTCAACAGTACCAGTCACATGACGAGATGCACCAGAGTCGACTATCCAATCTGGTGATCTCGTGGTGGGTATAGAGGCTAAAGCAAGGGTATCATGAGTACCTGTAACTGTGTGGGCAAGAGAAGAAAAGTTACCCCTTGAGCCAGTAGAGGTTGATGCATCATCTCTCACGCTCTTCACATCACCCATCAGCTTCTGCCTGGTCCCTGGGAATATGCCTCCACGAGTGCCTGATCCTCCTCTGTAAGGTATGCACCAGCTTCTTCTTCCTCCTCTGCAACTATCAAATATGCCCGGTTGCCTCCTCTTCCAACTCTCCGACCTCCACGGTCACATGGCCGCGACCACGACTCCCAGACTGCCCCCTCCCACCTTTACGGTCTGCTTCAGGTGACCTACCTCACCACAGTTGTAGCACTGTCGAGTCTCGCCTCTGTACCCTGTGTTACCTGAGTTAGAGACTGCTAGTGCTGACTTCACTCCTGGAAGTCCTCCTGTCCCAGCTTGTAGCCTCATCCGGCTTTCCTCCTGTATCATGGCTGAGACTGCCTCCGCAAGTGAGGGAATCATGTTCCCGCTCAGTAACATAGCCATCCTTTGCTCAAATACTGGCGCTAGATGCTTGAGGAATATCCTCCATGAATGTCTCTCTCTCAGAACACGTAGGGTGTGAGCAACATGGTCGGACCCTGTAGTGATCATGCTCTAACCATAAGCGCTCCAGCTCTATGGCATATTCTTGCACGGTCTTCGCCCCTTGTACCACATCCGAGATCTCCCCCTTGATCTGGTACACCCTCATGATATTCTCCACACCATCATAAGTTCTTTTCAACTTGTCCCAGACATCATGTACCTTTTCCAAGTCATCCACAGTGTCTGCAATAGACGAAGGCAATAAGCTCAGAAGCCAGATGTACACCTGCATGTGAGTGGCCTTCCACTCACCTCTCCCCGGTGCACCCTCCATTGGCTCTGCCTTGTCCCCAATCAAGTACCCCTCTAGATTCTTTCCTGCTAGAGTGTACCTCACTCGACGTGACCAGCTCAGATACTTCTCTGGTCCATCGAGTTTCATATCAATAGGTGGAAGATCTAACCTATGCTGTCTCGGCTCAACAGGAACTATAGGAACTGTGGGAGCTGCGGGAGCTTGGCCCAAACCAGACATGGCAAACTCCCGCATCATGTGAGTCATCATGACAGAGACATCCTTCGCTGTCAGCTTCTCAATAGCTTCCTCAAACAGATCCTTCTCCTTTTCCTTTCCCGATATTGATCGGACTCAGATGTACGCCTCACGTATCAACCCTAGTCCGAATTGCTCGCACAAAAAATCGAGTTCTCGACCCGATTTAGATCCACATCTCTCCCTTTTTAACCCGATCTTGATCTATTGCATTAAGATTCGAGTAAAAAAAATGATCAAACTCCGATCCAAGTCCCCTTCTCGGGTATCGTGGGGTATAGGCCCCCCACGCCGGCCAAATCACTCAACAAAGAGCCAACCTACCTCGAAGTAGCCTAAAAGATGGCTGGTTCGGCCAAAACAGGGGCTGGTTCGGCCTAGAAAATGGCTGATTTGGCCAAAATAGTAGTTTGATGAAGGGGTGGAGAGAGAGGGTGGAGCCGGCCGGTGCTAGGCGGAGCATATTTGAGCTGATCGGCCTAGGTCATCTCGTGTAGCAAATCCGACAAATCTGAGCTGCAGCAGTCTGGGTGGAGCTCAGTCGGCCGGGCGGAGCTCAGGCCATGCTCAACAGGGCCAGACGACCCTACTAGAGGCGTACAGAGCCTCTCTCTGCCTTGGATCTGATCTGTGAAGTAAATCGTGCTACAGTAAAATGGGAAAAAAACAGCTAGGATTTTCCCTGGTCTGATACCAAGTGGAAGTTTAGGAAGAAATGAATTGTGTTGATTCCATTGTTCTCTTGAGCCTATATAAGCGTTACATTTTCATTCAACACTCTCAACTATTCTATAATTCATATCTTACCAAACAGTCCCTATAGTTCCATATAATGCATAAACATACATAAATCTCAACATAAACAAATTTTAAATCAAAAGATATGATTATATATCAAATTTGTAATAATTTTAGAAGAAAAACATAATCAAAATTGAAATTAAATGGACTGAAACTAGATTAATTCGGATCTGGCGGAGACTTGATTTTCATTTTAATTATGATTCTGAGGCTGCACAATGTTTTATTCTGATTTATGATTTGAGCCGTTTGGTTGATCTAGGCTAAATTTATGTATTTTGATTAACGGCTGGGGCTTACTAGGCCATCTTGGGGTAGCCCAGTCGGAACATGTATCCTATTTTACTTTTCTTTTTTCCTTTCTTTTGTGTGTTCATTATTGATTTTCCATTCAAAAAGGTAAAGGAGCCCAAACTTAAATAAATCATGTATATATAAGCTTACTATAGAACTTCCATTAAAGCCTTATCTTCATCAGTTTGGATAGAAAAAAGAGATAAATTGAAAAATGAAAAATTTGAATCAACTTCTTAGTACAAATTTTCCATGAGCCTTCAGAAAAAAATTTGCATAATTCAGTTTCTTTAAAATCTGAATTCGAACGTTCTTTTTCAAAAATAAAATATCTCTGGTAGAACAATAAGAAAAATAGAACTAAAAAAGCAGTTTGAAAGCGACAAGGTCAATCTAGCTACCTGTATCTACTCTAATATATAGAAAGGAAAAAGAAAAATGAAATGAAAAGCGGCAACAGCTGCAATAATCACAATAAAAGCAATATCACATATACACATTGATGATAAGTTATTCAGCTTTCACATTAATACTCAATGTAGATTTTACTTGAACATCACAAATAGAAGTACAGTCTACAGCTGCAATACTTTTAAAAACTGGTACTTGTAATCCAAAATTTGAATTTGCTCATTTTGTGGTAGAACTTGTAGATTACTTTAATATCTTGTTATTCCGAACTTTATCATCATCGAGTTGCTTGTAGTGTAGCTCAGAACAATTGGATCAAGTAACATTTTGTGCCAGCTATGATGATCTCCTCATATATTCTAACACAAGCTGTGAAAACAATGACGACTTATCTTCCAATAATTTTGCTGGTGTATATCTTTCAACAGCAATACCTGTTCAATTAAAAAAATAGAAAAACTAAAGTATAATTAGATTTCTCAAATTAATCAAGAATATGGATCATACTTCAAGGAACTACAAAAGCAGAGTTAGGTATAATTAAAATTATTATCAACAAGCACCTCTTGCTGAAAATAGAACATAAAAAATCAATATGCAAGTAAAATATATGTACTCAGTTCAACTGACAACAAAAAATGACATCAAAAGAACACTAACCATTGTCAAGAAGTAAGATCATATCACTATCAAGCACTGAGGTTATTCGATGTGCGATTGTTATCACAGTTGAATTCGGGAAGTGTTGCTTCAAGGTCTTTTGAATCAAGCTATCTGTTGTTGTGTCAACTGAAGCTGTTGCTTCATCAAGAACCAAAATCTTGCTCTTTTTCAGAATCACACGCCCCAAGCACAACAGCTGGCGCTGGCCCATGCTCCAGTTTTCCCCATTCTCAGTCACTGCAACTCGAGGTTTGCAAAGATAATACACAGTGAAGTGTTTAAGGCATCCTGATTTGGATTCCCATCTCATATAATAAAAGAGTTGAATTTCAAAAGTTCTTTATTGTTTAGTTGTCAATTCAGTGATACTTTTACCATATTTTGTAATGGCATTAATAATTGTTTGTCATTGCTAGAAAATCCGAGATTGATATGTGTTGCATACAATTATACAAATATAGGAAATGTCAGATATAAGTATTAAATTTCTTTCAATAAACTTCTTTCAGACCTGGATAGTCGAGCTTGAATTCTTTCTTCCTAACTTCATCTCCAAGCTGGCAATAATCCAGTGCCTAGACCAAGATATGAAAGAATCAAGTATATATTCAAATTCAAATATATACATTCTTGAAATGACAAATGATATGTGATATTTGTTTGGAAGGAGATAAAAAAAAGACAAGTATATATACTGCTATTATTTATCTCCTTTTTTTATTATCCAGAAAGGTGGGTATTATTCTTGACTTGAAGCTATTCAACTACCTCCCAAATCTGAGCTTCAGTGTACTCCTCAAGAGGGTCAAGGTTGTTCCTAATTGTTCCTTCAAACATGGCCGGGTCTTGTGGTATGATACTCAATTTGGATCGTAGATCATGCAACCCGATCGTGCAGATGTCAACATTATCAATCAGTATTCGACCAACGGTGGGATCAACTATGCGAAAGAGCGCCTGGATCAAGGTTGACTTGCCACTTCCTGTTCTCCCAACAATGCCAGTTTTCATTCCACCAGGAAAAGTGCATGAGATACCTTTAAGTACAAATGGACGTTGTGGTGCATATCGTAACTATACGAAAAAAGATAACATTAGAACATTAAGGATCCTTATGTTTGCCGCATAGAAAGCTAAGAAGGCTAGCTCCTAATATTGTCGAGTTCTAATCATTTGAGGTTTAAGTCAATCTTAATTTGGACATTCACGTGTAGTATATTTTTGGTAAAATTTATTTCAATTGTACTTCGAGTGGCCGCAATTCATTAATTGCAACTTAATTCATTCTTTGGGAATGAGAGTTTTTGAGCAACAGCATATATTAGAGTCTTACACAGAATATTACCGGCGAAAAAACACCAATTAAAAGATCAATATACCAAAAGCATAGAGAAAGAAGAGAATTGTACTTGTAGATTTTCAAGCAATATTTCTCCTTGTATCGGCCACGAACAATCTAATAACAAATCATCCCGAGTAGAAAGAGGGGGTTCACTAGGAATGCTTGTATATTGCAATATCCTCTCAACAGATATTATGCACGTTTCTAGTGTGCAGAATGACCAGATAACGGACGATAGTAGCATGTTCAAATTAAGCCCATATATCACAGCAAGGCCAGCAAACCCTATATTAGATGAAAATTTGAAACAATTTGTGTTATGTGAAATCCATCTATTTGAGTCAGAAACTAGCTCTCTTTTTTTTACTAAAAGATTGATATGAGCTAAATTCTTGTATGTAAATTTATATAATGAAATGACCATATTTACCTTGAATCTGAAACTAATACAGCGTAATGCCAACTGTCTTTACTATTTTTTTAGTTTCTTTAATTTTCTGTGCAATGCCATCATTTAGCAGAGGAAGATCTGTCTTTTAATTTCTTGAAGTGAAAATTAATTTTAGATTTACTATTCATCCGGCCCTAGGTTTCAATTATAATTTAAATAAATATACATACCTGGATCAATCAGACCAGGCAGTACTGTCACCAAGAACACGAGACAAAAGACAAAGATGACTGAAGAGAGCATTTCAAGACGCAAAGAGAGCCAATCCATGGCTGCCAAACTGTAGAAATTTGGCCTTGAAAATTCATCCATTAGTCTTCCATATCTTCCCTTGAAATCCAATTCCTTACCAAAACTCCTAATTGTGGTTGAACCTGTTAGAGACTCACTAAATTGTTGGATTATTGGAGCCTCAGACACACCTACTAGTCTCGACAATTCTCTTGCTGTTTCTATGTAATACCTCTGCTTAGAACAATGAATTATATGAGCAAGTCATCAATTCCTATGTTTTCTAATCCATATATGTAGAAACTTAAATTAATCCCATTTTGGACCTCTTACCCCAATTGTACTAGGAAAAAAAAATTGACAAAAAAAAACAGGATCTAGCCCTTTATTCATTAATCATTTTGAAATTACAAGATAAATGTAACCAAAATAAGAAAAAAAATTCTACTCAAAACATTTGAACATAAATAAAATATGGAAATTAAATAAAAGAAAAAGAAAACAACATATTAATCTGTAAATATAATATAAAATTGTGCAATAATTGCCTACTAATAAGAGCCGGTCTTTAGTCTAGCGGCTAGCTAGGGACAATACCTTTCATTTGAGAGGTGGTGTCGCAAGTTCGAAACAATGATGGGAGGGAATTCCTCGTGGATATTTTTAAGTTAGTTGGTTTGGTTCTTATCTTTATCTCAAAAATAAATAAATATATACATGATTGCCTAGTAACTGACAAAATCATAACTTTCGAATAGTAACCTAACACCTGGCTCTCTGAAATAACACATTTAGGAAACTATATATAGAGAGAAAAGTAGATTTTAAAAATAAGGAAAAAATAGAATAATTTTTATTTAATTGTCAAATAAATGTTTACAAATGCTCACAATAAAATAGAAGTTACCTGGCACCAGACACATAGGGCAGTCACCGGAAGAAACACAACAAACACTTGCCATGCAATTTGTGACATAACAATTATAATAGCAAGAAGTTGTATGATTGTAAATGCACAAGAACCAAGCAGATATGGCATGCCTGTATCAACTGTACTCTGATCTGTTGTCGCCTGTGCGAATTAATGATAAATACTCAGTATTGTATCCAGTAAATTACCACGTACAGTACTAATGAGATATCCTTTCACTTTCCTATTGTATGATCTTTTAGAAATGTAATAACTGCCCAAATCTAATTACCACTACAATATCAGAAAGAGGTATTTTCATTTTTGCTATTGATAATTCTAGATAAATAAAATAAAATATAAAGATTTCACCTCCATAAAAGATTGTTTTATTTTATTTATATAATATTAAAATAACAGTTAATGATTGAGTTACCCGATTGAGAATCCGACCACTAGGAGTAGAATCGAAAAATGACATAGGGGCACGAAATGTACTAAAGTGCATCTTCTCAAATAAAATCGTTGCAGTTTTATAGCCAGCTGTAACTAGAAGCAGAGCCCTTGCCAATATGCATAGAGAACTCCCGAGTGCCAGTGCCACAAACACAGATATGATCATCATACTACTGACAGGTGGGGCCATATCCTCTGACACTGGGGCAGCCCAAGCCATCCAGTAATTGCTCCCTATTTGGAGGATCTGGAAAGAAATTTGTGCGAGAAGGACTAACGGTACCAGCGCCCCTTTGTATGCCATTGTGATGTATTTCCAGTAGACCCAAAATCCTACCTTCCCTTTCTCTCTCTCTTCTTCTTGTACGAGTTGTCCATTTGGAATTGTAGTGTTTGCTTTTTCTAATGACATCCCCTTCTCGGTTTTCTGATTTGAGCTGGATGCATCCAGTTCATTCAGCGAAAAGGAGTCGAGCTCTGACAATGCGTTTTTGTGTGCACATACAAGTTCCATAAACTCCTGGCTAGATTGAAGTAATTCGTGGTATTTGCCTGATTGTGCTATTTTTCCCTCTTTCATTACCTTCCAAGAAAAAATAAAGTTGGTAAGTACGCTTTGAAAGAAACATCCCTAAGAAAGAAATACCAGAAGAAAATTTACCAAGATGAGGTCTGCAACCGGTAAGAATTCGACTTGGTGTGTGACGTAGATCACAGTTTTTGACGCCAGAAACCTCAATAAGCATTCCTACAAAATTTATAGAAATTTAGAAAATTGGAATCTTCAATCAATTTCAACCTATAGCTAGAACTAAACCTAAGATAAAAACGTGCATGTAACATATGTTGACAAAAACCGTCAGGATTAAACATTTCTTTCTTATACTTTGATTATCATAGTGCACAGAATTGCAGTACATGCAAATCCTAAATAAGTTCAAACAAGTGAAAAAAAAAAAAAAACAATTTACCTTGAAGACGTGTGACCCGGTATGTGCATCAAGAGAACTAAATGGATCATCAAAAAGAAATATATCGGCATCCTGGTACAGAGCCCTAGCTATCTGGATCCTCTGCTTCTGGCCACCGCTCAAATTAATCCCTCTTTCACCAATAATTGTCTGATCTCCATGTGGCAACAGCTGCAAATCTTTGTTGAAGCAACATGCCTGAAGCACATTGTCATACCGATCCCTATTCATCTCTGTACCAAACAAAATGTTATCCTGAATCTTGCCACTCTGTATCCATGGCGACTGGCTGACATACGCAGTTGAACCCCACAACTTAACCTCACCAGATACTTTTGGCATTTCACCGAGTATACTTAGCAGCAAGCTCGACTTACCAGACCCCACCGTACCACACAATGCAACCCTTGTCCCATGCAACACCCTAAAATTCAAATCTTTTAATGTCGTTACCTCACTCTCAAAGTCCCATGAATATGTACCATTCTGCACCTCAACTGCCACCTTGGAGCTCCCTTTGGAGGCCCTATGTATGACATCATTTGGCAAGTCCTCTAAACATAAGAAAGAACTTATTCTATCCAGAGAAACTTTCGTTTGAATAAGCACAGAAATTGTGTCAGGAAGGCTATATATCGGCCCTTGCAACACCCCAAATGTAGCCAAGGCCGAGAGAACCTTACCTGTGGAAAGCGGTATACCCATAATCATGCAAGCCCCAAAAGTGACAACAGCTACAAAAGTTGGCGTTCCCCAGAAGAAAACTGTCACACCAGCGTTCACATAGAGAAGTTTCTTTAGCCAGCTTGCCTCATATTTTCTCAAATTGCAGATTTTTTGAAGAAATTTCATTTCCCACCCCTGGAGTTTTAGAATCCTCATGTTCCGCAGAACTTCTGATGTGGCTTTCATGCGCTCATCTTTAGCCCCCATCATTTTATCTTGATAGTTCTCTTCCATACGGCTGAGTGGTATATTAGCGAGCATGATCGTAATAGTTGCAGCTAGTGCAAATACCGATGCGATGCCAAGGCTTGAGTACAGTATGGTCAATGCGAGACTGATTTGCATTGGCACCAGCCAGATTTCATGGATGTACCAAGTGAAGTTGCTGACTCGATTAACATCTACACTCATTATGTTTATCATCTCACCAATCGTACGGCTTTGTCTCGACTGGCTGGATAGAGTGAGCCCCTTTTGGTATATGGTGCCAACAAGAGCCGTTCGTAACCGTACCCCAACTTTTTGCAATTGAAAGCCGCAATGCGTCGAAGAGAGACATTCAAATATCTTGGCAATGATAAATGCAAATACCAACAAGTAACCTTGTTTGGGAAACCGTTTTGTACCATTTAGGTATTGCACAAAGGAGTCAATCAGGTATGGGCCCACATAGGAAGAGAGGTTGGTGACAATCTCATAGATAGCAGTTATGATAATTTCCTGCGGAAAAGTGAAAATTATTGCTTTGACGACTTTAAAGGCTGTGACTCTACCATTAGCACCTGTTTGGGAGTCTAGCTTGGTTTTGAAGATAGGTAAGACGCCATTGGTTGAATCTCTCTCATCTACCATTGGTATGTCTTCCAGGTTCAAAGTTTTTCTATAGCCAAGAGAGAGCAAGGGACTGATCCAAGAGAATGTGAGACAGCTGAAGAATCCAGCATTGGTATACAGAGAAGAATTTTTTGAACCACTACAAGTATTGTTACTGTTGCTGCTGTTACAGGTTCACTAGATTTCAGCAAAAAGATAGTCTTTATTGACAAAAGGTTGGGCTTATATAGAGCCTTACAAAACACTCTTACAAGCAACCCCCTAGACTATTCCATAATGGCCTATTCACCGATAGGTCCTCTATACAATGTTTATCATACCAACACTCCCCCTCAAGATGAGTCTATGGACGAAAGATATCCACTAGGCCCATCTTGTCACATAGTCTCGACAAATCTAACGAACTAAGCCCTTTAGTGAGACAGTCAGCCACTTGCTCTCTAGTAGCTACATGTCCCAGCTCAAGTAGTCCGCTATTCAGCTTTTCCTTGATGAAGAATCTGTCGATCTCCACATGCTTGGTCCTGTCATGCTGCACAGGATTATTAGCAATGCTAATAGCTGACTTATTGTCGCACCACAGCTTCATTTGTGTCCCTTGGTCCATCTTGAGCTCCACCAACAGAGCTCTCAACCACATCATCTCTGCAACACTTAAAGCCATGGCCCTGTATTCTGCCTCGGCTGTGGACCTCGCAACTACCGACTGTTTCTTGCTCTTCCAGGAGACCAGATTGCCTCCTACAAACATGCAATATCCAGACGTGGACTTCCTATCATCGGCACAACTAGCCCAGTCTGAATCACAATATCCCTCAATATTCAAATGCCCATTCTTACGAAAAATCAACCCCTTCCCTGGTGCACTCTTCAGGTATCTCAGGATCTGGTACACAGCATCCATGTGACCCTCCCTAGGGTCATGCATGTAGCGACTCACCACACTCACCGCAAATGAGATGTCAGGGCGAGTGTGGCTCAAATAGATCAAGCGACCAACTAACCTCTGGTACCTTTCCTTATCAACTGGCTCTCCTGCCTCAGCACTCAGCTTGGACTTTTGATCGATAGGGGCCACCGCAGGCTTGCACCCTAGCATACCTGTCTCTGTAAGCAAATCCAACACATACTTCCTTTGAGATAAGACAATCCCCTCTGCACCGCGAGCTATCTCAATCCCAAGAAAGTATTTTAGTTGCCCCAAGTCTTTCACCTCAAACTCCTTACTCAGTCTCTCCTTCAGTGATGCAATCTCACCCTCATCATCACCAGTGATAATCATGTCGTCCACATACACTGCTAGCATCGTAATGTGAACGCCACGTTGCCTGAAGAACATTGTGTGGTCTGCATTGGTCTGCCGATATCCCATGTCTATCATAGCCCTCCTAAACCTGTCAAACCAGGCTCTAGGGGACTGCTTCAGCCCATAAAGAGATTTCTTGAGTCTGCACACCTTACCCTCCGTTTGTTTCGTGCCAAAACCTGGTGGGACCTCCATGTACACTTCCTCCAACAACTCACCATGAAGGAAGGCATTCTTCACATCAAGCTGATGTAACTTCCACCCCCCATTCGCTGCTAAGGAAACAAGTGTCCGCACTGTACTCATCTTCGCCACGGGTGCAAAAGTCTCATCATAGTCGATACCATACGTCTGACTGTACCCCTTTGCCACCAACCGGGCCTTGTAACGCTCAACCCGACCCTCTGGGCTTTGCTTCACAGTGAAAACCCACTTGCATCCAACCGCCTTCTTACCTGGTGGTAATGGCACAAGCTTCCAGGTCTTGTTCTTAGCGAGAGCCTCAAGTTCCTCAAGCATGGCGGCTTTCCACTTTGGATCCTCCTTAGCAACCTGCCAACACTTAGGAATAGAGACAATATCCAGAGATGCAATGAATGCTCCATGTGCAGGTGAGATGTGAGAGTAAGAAACAAACTGGGCAATATCATGTGGGAAACCGTATCGATCAGGGGGAACTCCCGCATTGAGACGAGGAGTCCTCCTTACCGACAGGGGAGTGGGAGGAGTAGAGAGAGGAATCATATCACCTGTGTACTCTGAGTCAGTGGATGGTGTAGGTGTCTCAGGAGTCGGGGTAGGCAGAGACAAGGGACTTGGCACAAGCGGCACTGTAGGCACGGTATCCTCAATCTGCTTCCCTCTCCTCGTGTACACTCTCAGCTCCCCTTGAGCATGAGTGCCACCATTATCGGGATCAACCCCGCCTCGTTCCGGCACCACGGCTGACTCCACAACAGGTAACTCCTCAACTGCTGGCGCGCAAGAGACATCACTCACGCCCACCATCCTCCTCTCACTACCACTGCTACTCTCCCCCTCTCGCCTCATACCTCCAGTATCGGGCGAGTCTCCAAAAGGTGATGTAACCTGAGAGGAGTAGTATGGCTCATGCTCGCGAAATGTGACATCCATACTAACGAACAACCTCCTCTCCACAGGACTCCAACATACGTAGCCCTTTTGGGTAGCCGAGTATCCCACAAAGATACATTTGACCGCTCGCGGATCCAGTTTTCCCACATTTGGTCTGTTGTTCTGCACAAAACACACACAACCAAATATCTTCAAAGGAAGACTATCACTAATCTCACCTTTCAATAACTCAAGCGGAGACTTCCACTCCAACACACGTGAGGGCATTCTATTGATCAGTCTCGCAGCTGTCAGGACTGCCTGTCCCCACAAGTACTTTGGTACATTCATTGAGATCATCATACTTCTTGCTACCTCAAGGAGATGCCTGTTCTTTCTTTCTGCCACCCCATTCTGCTCTGGTGTGTACGGACACGTGGTTTGATGCAGGATTCCCTGAGAGGATAAGTACTCTCTGAATGCATTGTTCGTGTACTCTGTCCCATTGTCAGACCTCAATACCTTCACTACTGCCCCATATTGAGTCTGAACCCCTTTGTGAAAATCTTTAAAACAAGCAAGCACATCATTCTTGTTTTTCATCAAATAAAGCCAAGTAGTACGAGAAAAGCAATCAATGAAAGACACAAAATATCGAAAACCATTAACAGAAGTTGTGGAACAAGGTCCCCACACATCAGAATGTACTAGATCAAAAACACAGGAGCTCCTACTACCTGTACTAACATACGAACTCCTGGTGTGCTTGCCAAACTCACAAGCATCACAAACCAGTCTCTCTTTATTAGCCTTTTCAAACATAGCTGGATACAAACGACTCAAAAGACTAAAGGAAGAATGACCCATACGCCTATGGTAGAGCAACAATAAGTCTTCCACACTACTCCCCATTCCTTCAGATCTCTCTACCATAGATGCAAGGGCTGAGTCCATCCCTTCTCTATCAAGGAACCACAAGCCGCTACGCCACGTGCCAGTCCCAAGCCTCCTGCCCGTCCCCTTCTCCTGGAAGATCACCTTGGGAATATCAAAAGAAACAACACATTTCAGTTGAAGAATAATAGAACTTATGGATAAGAGATTGACGGGAAAAGATGGAGCATGCAAAACATTGGACAAAGTCAAGGAGTCGGTACATCGCACAGTACCCTTACCCACTACGGGCTGGGCCGTACCATCGGCTGTCTGAATGCTCTCAGGGACTGTTAGGTGAGTATAGGAAGAAAACTCCCCAACAGTACCCGTCACATGTCTGGAAGCACCAGAATCAACAATCCATGGTGAACTAACGGTGGATATAGAGGCAAGAGCATGTGTGTCATTAGTACCTGCGACTGAATGAGCATAATAGGCAATGTTACCAGAGGTAGATGCATCCTCTACCGTGCCTTTCTCTTTCCTCTTAAGTAACTGGGAGTAGGCTCTCAAGAGCTCCTGGTCCTCCGCAGAGAGCTCCTCGTCTTGCGCACCCCCTTCGTCCTCTTCGCCTGCTACCATCAGGTTTGCCCGGTAGCCCCCTCTTCCACCTCCTCTGCGGCCACGACTGCGACCACGATCTCCAGACTGACCACGTCCACCAGAGTTCCTCACCTTTGGTGGCTTAGTGCAAGCCGACTTCAGGTGGCCTACCTCTCCACAGTTGTAGCACTCCCGGGTCTCACCTCTAGACCTGGTACCACCGGAGTTGGAGACGGCTAGGGCTGACTTCACCCCTGGAAGTCCCCCTGCCCCAGCTTGGAGCCCGATCCGGGTCTCCTCCTGTATCATAGCCGAGACTGCCTCCTCAAGCGAGGGAATCTTCGTCTGAGCTAGTAACATCGCAGTCCTCTGCTCGAAGGCTAGGGCCAGACCTCTAAGGAATCCCATGGTCCTATCCTGCATGCAAGCCTCAGTCTTCCTGCACGCAGGATCAGGGCAACACAACGTCCTCGTGCAGTAGTCATGATCCAGCCATAAGCGCTCCAGCTCTATGGCATACTGCTGCACAGTCCTTTCCCCCTGTACGCAAGCAGCGATCTCCCCTTTCATCTGATAAACCCTTAGGTTGTTCCCCACACCATCATACGTCTTCCTCAACTTCTCCCAGACACACCTCACATCCTCCATGCCATCGACATTGGCTGCAATCTCTCGAGTCATCGAGTTCAAGAGCCAGATGTACACCAGCATATGAGTGGACCTCCACTCATCTCTTGCCGGAGCACCCTCAGCTGGCTCAGCAATCGCTCCAGTCAGGTACCCCTCTAGTTTTCTCCCGACTAGAGTGTACCGCACCCGACGTGACCAGCTCAGATACGAACCTGAACCATCGAGTTTCACATCAATCGGTGGAAGCTCCACCCTAGGTGCTGGGGTTGGTTTCGGTGCCACGTCACTAGAGGCAAAGCTGAATGCTCGCATCAACATTGCGATCTCATCACCACTCAGCTTCTCCAAGGCCCCTTTCATTGCGATACCCGTGTCCGAACCCTCAGCTGCCATCGATTTGACTCAGATATACTCAAAAGATTGAGTCAAATCCTCGTTCTTCCCCAAGACCCGATTTTGCGTCTCAACACGGATCTAAACCTTCTTCCCCTTTCTTCTTCGCTTTCTTGACCCGTTCTCGATCTATCTCATCAAGAATCAAGTCCAAACCCGTTCGAAACCCCCTTCTCGGGTATCGTGGGATTTAGGCCTCCCACGCCGGCCATCCACTGCATAAGAACCAGATCTGCCAAGAAAGAAAAGAAAAAAAACAGCAAAAACGGAGAAAGAAGGTAGCTGGCGGTGGTCAAGGGCGGAGCTCAGACCAGAGGGTGGAGCGGCTCAGACCAGAGGCGGAGGTCAAAGCTTGGCTGGAGCGGAGCTAGGCAGCTCAGACCCAACTGGAGCGAACGGGCGGACCTCCAGCAGGGCGGGCGGAGCAGAGCGGCGGCGCTCAGGCTCAGGCCAGGCCCGATCTGGATCTGGCGGGGCTGGGCTAGGTCAAGGCGCGGCGATCTGGTCCGACCAATCAGCGATTGCGGGGGACGATGACTTCTCTGTCTACTAGTGCTACAGTAAAATCGGAGCAAAATAGAGAGAAAACGGGAAAATTGGCTAACCTAGGTTTTAGGCTCTGATACCAACTAGATTTCAGCAAAAAGATAGTCTTTATTGACAAAAGGTTGGGCTTATATAGAGCCTTACAAAACACTCTTACAAGCAACCCCCTAGACTATTCCATAATGGCCTATT
>CAXKVR010000490.1:0-23152 GCA_964058845.1 Carex sylvatica
ATGATCAATTATCAGCTCTTTCAGGCTAATTAGATTTCCTATGTTGCTTAACTTCTTAATTTTACTAGAAAAACTAATAATGAGTCTCCACAAGGCCTTGAGTTGATAAAGGGACTCGGGAAACACCATGAAGTGAAAACATTCATCAATTATCAGCTCTTCCAAGCTAATTAGATTCCCTATTTGTGTTTGCAATGCTAGAAGAGGACTCTTCCTAAGAGTTAGAATTTGCAAGCTGTAAAGTGAGCATATGCATTTAAGTTGTGTTATAAAGAACATACCACTAAGTGAAAGATAACGAAGATGCTTCAAATTACCAATGGAGGATAGGGATTCTGATTCACATGATACCAATATATCTAGAGCTCTTAATTTTGATGCCAGTGAAAGGTCAGAGGTACTGAGTTTTTTGATAGAAGAGCGTGGAATAAGTGTGCGTAGAGCAGTGAACTTGTCAGAGGGAATATGATCTATTAGATTCACGGCTATATACAAATGGTACAATGCATTAGGAAAACTTGGGAGCTTACTAACCTGGTCAATTGAATAGCAACCATTTTCAAAATTAAGTCGTGCTAAATCATAACCTATATCATGCAATTTAAACATTTTGACATCATTCCCCTCATGTTGTCCTTCTCTTTCAAACAATGACCTTTGACATAGTTGTTGTGCATATTCAAAACCAATTTGTTCTGCAGTCTTGTTTCCCTTAGACTCAATAAAACCCTGGGATATCCATAATTCCACCATATATTCTACATCGTGGCAGTAATCTTTAGGAAACATGGAACAATATAAAAAACAGGACTTTAGATATGTGGAAAGGCGTGCATAACTTATTTGAAGAGGAGGAAATATCTCATTGCTAACATTAGACTCCCACAACTCACTTTCTAAACTATCCAACCAACTCTCTTCTTCCGCCTCATGCCTCAAAAGGCTAGCAATTGACTTCACAGCCAATGGCAACATTCCACACTTGTTCATGATTTGTTTACCAATTTCTACCAACTTTAGGCCCTTTTTCTGTTCTACTCCACCAAATGCATAATGTTCGAACAATTGCCAACACTCTTTAGTTGACAAATAGCCAAGGTTGAATGTTGGCTCTGTTTGAATGATTCGTGCAACATGGTTGTTTCTTGTAGTAACTAGGATTTTTGCAAATGTTGCTGATTTAAAAGGAGCCCAAAATGAATCCCAAAGACTCTTCTTCTCATTCCATACATCATCAAGAACCAAAAGTACTTGTTTCCCACTTATCTCCTTTTGAATCTTCTCTTGCAAAGCACTCAAATTTGTAAGACCCCACTCATTTCCTGTAATAGACTCAACTGATTCTTTGGTGAGCCTTTCAACATTGAAATCCTCTGATACACATATCCACCCAAATTTATCAAACCTTTGTCGGATTCTTTGATCATTATAGGCAAGTTGTGCAAGGGTTGTTTTCCCAATGCCTCCCATGCCAACAATTGTCACAACCGAAACAACATGACGTTCAGAAGACAACAAATCAATCAGCTTCTCCTTTTCCCTCTCTCGACCAAAGATGTTCGACTGAACTACAAAGTGGCTAGTTGGAGTTATTTGCAATTCGTTGTTGCAACGTCTGGGCCCATCTCCCTCTGACAGTTGAAGTGCTATCCGATCATTAGTAATCTCATCAAATTTGCTCCTTATTTGTTGAATTTGATCGAGCATGCCGTATGGAACCTGGAAAATTATAATAACCTTGAGAGTGTATGCGCTACTATAATGCCCATGTACACAGATAATATTAGATTGTTATATGTTACAGGTCTTGCTACATATTTGCAGTTCGCAATGTTATTTATATGGACTCGTCATATATTCTGTGGCATGACATATGTCCAGCTAGTACCTTGTATTTGGCTCTACCTTGACCTAATAGTAAAACTATTGAGTAAAACGTATTAAATTTGTTACCTGAATTGGCTTCATTTTACGACAATCTGGTGGAGAAACATCTCTTGCCTCAACTTGCACCCGTAAGAGTTCATAGTGGTATTCATCCAGTATGTCCTCTCCATCATACACAACACTTGTCAGCTCCTTCAACCAATGCTTGACTGATTCCCCACTGCTCTGCATCATACAATGTGGCCTTGATCCGCTTCAGCATCCTCGTCAATTTCTCCAATTCAGCTTCTATTTGATGGATTTCGTCTCCATCAGATGCTTTGACAACAACCAGCAATTTGGCGCCCAAAGAGAATCACTCCACCTAGACTTATCGATCTAAAATTGCAAATGTTTTTTCTCTTGTGTTGATATGAAACAATAAATTTGCATGCTAGGTAGAAAAACTAAATATTGGGGACTCGTAGAAAATTGGAAGTCAACTCCATCAAATAAAAAATATAGTTGTAGTATCGGTGTCATCTTTGCCTTGCTAATTAATAGATATTTATTTTTTATTTATTGGTTCCATTTGTAGAGTTGATTAAGGCTGAAGACGAGGGTGCACGTCTTCAGCTTTTTATAACAAGATGACTGCCCCGTCACTAGTACAAAAAACCCTTTCACTGACTGTTCAAATACCCCTACACCGACTGTTATAGCAGCGTCAGTAAAGCCAGCGACAGTGAAGGTGACCTTTTACTGACGCTTTAAAAACAGTCAGTGTTGAACACCAACACTGACTGTTTTTAAGACGTCAGTGTTGGTATTCAACACTGACTGTTTTTAGGGCGTCAGTGTTGGTGTTCAACACTGACTGTTTTTAAAGCGTCAGTGTTGAACACCAACACTGACTGTTTTTAAAACGTCAATGTTGGTGTTCAACACTGACGCTTTAAAAACAGTCAGTGTTGAATACCAACACTGACGCCCTAAAAACAGTCAGTGTTGGCATGGTTCTGTTTGATTCTGGACTAGCCTCCATATTTTTGCTAGCCATATATTACCATTCAACATTTATTGACGTTAAAAAATTAATATGCCACAATCACAAACAAAAGACACCAAACAAGTTAATTATCATTCAAAATTATCCAAATTACACAAGTTAATTGCCATCAAAAACCTATTTACTTGACTTAAATAAAAAATGATTCTCTTTAATTCTTGCAACCTATAACTAATATAAAGGATAGTACCACCCGAGAAGAGATGACATTCAATTGACGAGACCTATTCAACGTAATCAACCTCTTGGCCATGGCCATAGTTGGCCTCTACATGTACTGTTGTTTGATTTGCTGCTCTTGTCATAGGCAAGTCGCCTAGGTTACATAATGCATTTACAGCTGCTCTTATCCCTGGAAATTTCATAATAGGAGATGGAGGGCCCGATACTTGGAGAGGGAGAATGTTGTACTGTGTAAAATGGGGCTTCTTTCTTTCTTCATCTCTCGCATAGTTTTCAACCTACGTACAACACATGCAAGAAAGAAAGTAAGAAATTAAAGGGTTATTAACTTATAAAAAAAAATTAACAAGCACATGAAAAAGTTGTATATACCTGTGACTTGACCTTCTCATCTGGAACCATAGCTTTAAGCACGTCATATAAATGGATGCAATCTGGTAATGCTTAGCCATCTCATTTGTAGTAGGTAATTAATTAAGTAGCATGCAGTAAGTAAGTAAAGAATTAATTAATAGCTAGCTAGGTAAGATTGATTGAATGATAGAAATTAAAAATTGAAATTAGAAAATGTGACTGACGGTGATCTCCTAGCTGAACCATCTCTCAAGTATTTCTCATAGTAATGCTGATAGAACTTTTGCATCCCCCTTGGATCTGTTCTTGCTAGTGTGGGCTTTGTATCTTCTTCATCATTTTCAAGCCTATGTAACAGATACATCTTAAACTGCTTCACACCACGACCAGTTGAGTTGGGGTCCAACTTGTGTGCCTTCTCAAAAGCATGAAATCGACCTATATATATATATATATATATATGCATGCATCATATCAACAAGAGAAAGAATTAAATTAAAGAGAATGCATGCATATATGTTATTAAAATAGACATATTGTCGAGCACCTTATGATAACCTTTTCTGGTTCACTTCGATAAATCTCTTTTAGCAGAGATGCTTCATTTGGCCCATTCATGCAACGAGGTCGTCTTGAAAATCAAGTCAAAGGAAGTCCAAACACTGTGCTGCTGGTATTGTCTGCAAATCAGGCCTAAAAACATATCAAGACCCAAAAATAAACCAATTTCTTTTACAAACAAAAACTATACATTATAATGGATATTTAGAAACAAACCTCATGTCATTTGAATTTTTCTAAAATTTATTACAACATTTCAAAGTTATAACTCTAAAAGGTAAAAAATACTGGTTCTGCAATATGTATTCAACTTTCAGCATTATTAATGAAATCTTTGTGACATTATGTCAACAATTAAACCAGACGAGCATATGTTGGATTTGCATGATAATTGATTGGTAGGCTAAATTGGGTTTCCTTTCCAGTTGTAACTAGATAGGTGCAATTATTACTATTAAAACAACTCAGTTCAGATTAGGTCTGATCAGCTTGGGTATGAATTGGGCAGCTCTTTAGTCACCATTAAATTTAATAACCAACCGAATGTAGTAACTTTACATAATAGCTTGGTATCTGGTACCATGCTAGTTAGCAACTCTCGAATCAGTTCACACATACCCTAAAAAAAAAAAAAAATCAGTTCACAAATCCATAACAGCTATCAATGAAACAAATAGCAAAAGTCAAAAATTAACTAATAAGCATATTCAACCTTAAATACAAAACAGAAGGAGAGGAAGTAAACCATACATATCTAAGGCTCAATAGTAGTTCAACCCTCTAGTAAATCCTGTTTTCTCAAAGTTGTTAACGTAATATTTGATATCGTCTTCAGAAAGCCAAGAAGGCAGAGGAATCTGCTCATCTGGAGATCCCCCATCCATCCTTTGGGATGAAAATTAATTGGAGCTGGAGCTGATATGTGAGAAATTTTTTCAACACCAACTCGGTTCCAAGACGGGAAAACTCGGCCTCTATTGCTTGAGGTTCCTGCATGAATTTGAGTATGAGTTACAAACGAAATAAATTTGGTTGCTATTTGCCCCTACAAAATAATAAAACCATGGG
This sequence comes from Carex sylvatica, assembly GCA_964058845.1. Lineage (NCBI taxonomy): Eukaryota > Viridiplantae > Streptophyta > Magnoliopsida > Poales > Cyperaceae > Carex > Carex sylvatica. Next base: position 5,102 of record CAXKVR010000490.1, read on the forward strand.
TTACAATATGTTTATATATACCAGTAAGCAGAAGTGAGGCTATGCAGCATTTTTTAAGTGGTTGGCACATGCTAGACAGGTATGCATCTATATGTGTCACATTCTATTCCGTCTTTATTTAGTTGTTTAATCAATAGTATCATCACTGAAGGGTTCTTCTTTTCTTTTGATTCTGGTCTATTATGTGCCAGAAAATTGTGATGCAGAAATGACTACGACTGATCAGTAGATACATATAATTTCGTCAAATCGAGAATGAGCCTCAAGCTTTTAAATTTTAATTCCAACGTTAAATAACTTTTGGTAATTTTCCTTTATTTAAAAAAAAGTTCCGTAAAGGATACTTTTGGAAAATACCATTATTTCTAATAGATAATTTTCCTAAAAATATTTTTACCTGAATTCGATTAATTTATTTGAATCACCGTAAGTAGACCTTAAATGCTTGATAGATTTTCTGGCTGGATTGCGTGGTGTAAAAGGCACACTCAAAATTTACCAATGCCTTCACCTTGTCGGTTGATAGATTTTCTGACCTAGATTGCACGGATAGAGATGCATACCAAGATCGAGGAGAACATCAACAGGGTCGTTTGCGCTACCTCGTTGCCGAATGGATGCTCCAGATAAGGGAGCGCATCAGTCGCATCTCCTACATGTTGCTTCATTTGCGCTTAGGTGTTTCGATTTGAAACTGTGACCTTAGTTAGGAGGGAATAAGACCTAGGGTTTGTCTCTCTGAGAGCGATTTGGGAGGGTTTGTTTCTCTGAGAAGGGAAAAATTGAAAGAGAACGGCGGAAATGAAATTTTATTGGCGGCTTGATTGAAAAAGAGAACGGCGGAGAGGATTTCAATTTTTGGCGGAGAGGGTTTTGGCGGAGAAGGGTATGGCGCGTTTCATTTTTCTAGCCGCGCGGTTTTTTTCCAAAATTTCAGCAGCATTAAAAAAAAATTACCGACGGTTTTAAAAAAAACAGTCAGTGTTGGTGTCCAACACTGACTGTTTTTCAAGCGTCAGTGTTGGTGCTCAACACTAACGTCTTAAAAACAGTCAGTGTTGGTGTTCAACACTGACGCTCAAAAAACAGTCAGTGTTGGTTATCAACACTGACGGTTTTGAAAAAAACAGTCAGTGTTGGTATTCAACACTGACTGTTTTTAAAGCGTCAGTATTGGTGCTCAACACTGACGCTTTAAAAACAGTCAGTGTTGGTGTTCAACACTGACAGTTTATAAAAATAGTCAGTAAATGATTTAACACTGACGGCTCTGAAAATAAACAGTCAGTAAATGATTTATGGCCATACGATGCTTCAATTTTTGGTTAACTAGATAGATGGGTAAATAAAAACAAATTTGGATGCAAGACAATAAATGTAGTGCTCTTTAATTTAAACGGTTCTGATCGACCCACGGACGACATATTCCCGTGCATCTTCATTAACTCATCAAACAAGAGTTTATGTTCATGTTCATGATAGAAGATGTCAGTCATATATGCAATATGCATGTAATGCTATATAATATAATGTGTTAAAATCATTTAATTAAGCAATAAACATGTTATAATATTAATTATTGTATAAATATTACTAATATAATTTTCATTACAAAATATTTTCTAAAATTAAAGTCAAAATTTGATGTTAATTATCTAAATTTCACTAATCACGTAAACTACTAATCATACTTATTAAATAGAATATGTTCATTCTAATAAACAAGCATTACAATTTTTTGATAAAACAATGAATTAGTAATTTACGTTGTATTAGCTAGGTTTTCCATTCCATCATTAACAAACTTTTAAGCACTATACAACGAACGTCTTACCAAATATAATTCCAATCCTATTTTTATATTTTATGAATTACAACGATAAAATATTTATTGCATCTATAAATTCAATTTAAATAATTAAACTTAATTATTAAATATCTTACAAAATATACACAATGCACAAATTTTTATTCTCAAATAGTTATACATCCCTAACAATTTATTTTTAAATATTCAAGTGAAATTAATTTCACTTTCCTCTCAAGACAAACATGAAATCTATCTAAATTTTTTTTTACAAAATTCTAAGTTTTTAATTAACATATTTTTATTTTGTTTAACATAAATTAAATTATTATATTATTTATTTATGTACGTACTTCCGTAACAACTAATCAAAGTTAAAAAATATATTATAAATTTTGGAAGACTTAATTGTATTGTAAAATATCCACAAATTACTTAATTGGATTCCCTTATAAAATTTGTCAAGAGACGCAAAATCCCGGTTGAAATCACATTTCATATAACTTGTGATTTTCTTTAGGATTCTTCGTCTTCTTGCATTATTTTGTAATTATTAAATTCGTATTTGTAAAACTTGATTTTATTAAATAAATTAATGTATTACATGTGTTCAATGAAATGTTCAAACCAAAATAGTATATTTTTAATTATTATATTTGAAAAAAAACAATTAAGAAAAAAAAAATTAGAATGAAAAATGAAACAAACAAAAATATGAAAAATAAACATGTTAAATATCTTACAAAATTTTCATAATACACATAAATTATTACTTTTAAATAAAATTCAACCCACATAAATTTCTAATTGACCCACGGACGACATATTCCCATGCGTCTTCATTAACTCACGAAATAAGAGTTTATATTTCATGTTCATGTATAGAAAATGTGAGTCATATATGAAATATGCATGTAATGCTATATAATATAATGTGTTAAAATTATTTAATTAAGCAATAAACATGTTATAATATTAATTATTGTATAAATATTGCTAATATAATTTTCATTACAAAATATTTTCTAAAATTAAAGTCAAATATAATTCCAATCCTATATTTTTAATTATGATATTTGAAAAAAAAAACAATTAAGAACCAACACTGACGGTTTTTCACAAAACAGTCAGGGTTGAACACCAACACTGACTGTTTTTACAGCGTCAGTGTTGGCACTCAACACTGACGCTTTAAAAACAGTCAGTGTTGATAACCAACACTGACGCTTTAAAAACAGTCAGTGTTGAACACCAACACTGACTGTTTTTAAAGCGTCAGTGTTGGTACTCAATACTGACGCTTCAAAAACAGTCAGTGTTGGTGTTCAACACTGACGCTTGAAAAACAGTCAGTGTTGACAACGAACGCTGACTGTTTTTTTTTTAAACCGTCAGTGTTGATAAGAAACACTGACTGTTTTTCAAGCGTCAGTGTTGAACAACAACACTGACTGTTATTTAATAAAAGTGTCAGTGTAGGTATAGCAACACTGATGGTTCAGTTAAAACAGTCGGTAATTAAGGGTCGGTGAAGGGGTTTTTTGTACTAGTGCGTCAAAAGTAGACAATTCAATAAATAACGAAATTTTCAAAGTACAATAAGTAAACAGAGACAAGGGGGCGCGTCTCACACCAATTAACACATTCAATCTCGTCAAATTTGACTATTACAGATTCAATCTCATCTCTTATTTAATATGTAACAAAACAATAGCAAGTAACAAAAGAAATATATAATTTTATCTGCATTTATTGTATGCCCGATATAAGGCTGTAAAAAAGTTGAACTCGTAACTTGCTCATAACTTGTTCGCTAACTACTCACTTTAACTCACTCATTTACAACTCATGTAAGTTCCAACTCGAGTTGATTGACTCATTTAATTATTGAGCTGAGTTTGAATATACTCTAACTTGCTCATGAACAACTTGAGTTACAAAATAATTATAATTCACCACAGTAGATCTTAAACCCTCTAACCTCTATTCTAAATTACTACAAGTTACACAAAAACGCCACAAATAAAGTTATAAGTTTGTGCTTATTTACACTCTTCTTAGGCCATTTTATATTACTTGCTTGATTGGTAATACAAATTTGTGGTGCATAAAATGACAAAACAGTAAAAGTGTACATAAAAAAAGAAAAAAAAATTGACTGGGTTAAACAAGTTATAATGAGTTGTGAGTCAACTTGAGTTGGCAAGCAGCTGAGCTTGAGTTCCGTTAACAACTCGTTATTGTCATCTCAACTTGAGTTGACTCGCTCATTAACTAAATTGGTTGAACATGAGTTGAGAGTAACTCGCTTAATCTCGACTCATTTACAACCCTAGTCCGGTAGAAAGAGTTCTTTAAAATATGGCCGTATATCGAGGTTTGAATTCTTTCTTTGTAATTTGAAGGTGACAGAGCAAACTCCCTTTTTAAGCTTCACCAGAACTGGGACAGAAAAAGATAACTAGAGAAAATAAATTTACCATTAATTTGAAAATATATTAAAGATATATTTGGCAACGGATATTTTGGGGGCATCCTTCACACAGGTAGTATATTTTGGACGGATAGATGATGGCTTATATATCACGGGTACTAAATCATACTTGTTTACTGACGTGTGCTTTTATATCAGAAAAAATGCATCCCCAATTCCCCACAATTAATATAAACATATGCTAAAACATGGCAATTTTTCCTAATAAGAAACTTAAAATTAAAATCAGAAAATTTCCCATAAAAATTATAGTACATATATATTTGGTACATGTAATTTAGTGTAGCTTGACACGGGAAGTATTCTAGCTAGATATCAAAATTATTAGATGTCAGAACTGGATTTAATGCCCACTTATATTCGAATCACATGAACTTAATTTTTAGTATGTTGTTAACAGCGGGTAGGGTTGCTAATGAGTTGAGCCAGCTTGCGAATTAATGATTTGAGCAGCTCAATATTTTATAACGAATTGGATTCGAAACTGAAGCCCGAACTCAACTCGGCTCACTTTCGAAAGAAAAAAGCTCGGTTCAGCTCGGCTCATGTAAACATTTGGCTCGATTCAGCTCGGCTCACAAGCTCGTAAGCCGGCTCATATTGTTACTTATTTTTCTAGATTTATTTTCAGGATGTTGTCTTTTGTTATTTTTCTAGATCAATCAAAACACACTTGTCTCCAAATTTCAAATTTTTTCAATTTTTTCAAATTTCAACTTTATTCAAATTTCAACTTTTTGCAAATACTGAGTCTAGATTTTATACTACTGTGGATATTAAGTTTTCAAAAAAATCAGCTCTTATAAGTTAACTGACAATTAATATGTGACAGAGTGGAATCGATACAGTTTTTGTGAATGCCATTATTTCTGGAGTTCAGTTACGAAATTTAGAGGCAATTGTATTTTGATTGATCTAGGAAAATAACAAAAGACAACAACCTGAAAATAAACCTAGAAAAATAAGTAAAAATATGAGCTGGCTCGCGAGCCAAGCCGAGTCAAGCCAAGTGTTTACATGAGCCGAGCCAAGCCGAGCTTTTTTCTTTCAAAAGCGAGCCGAGTTTGAGCCAAACTTTAATCATTAGCAGCCCTAACAGCGAGCTCTTGCATTGTCCTTTCTTCAACTAGGGGTGCAAACGGATCGGATACGGATCAGATAGTGCTAAAGCCATATCCGTATCTGGTTTTTTTTCGGATATGGATACGGATCAAATATTACTCGGATACGGATACGGATTGGATATTAAATGGATACGGATACGAATATGGATATAATTCAGATTCTTAATTCAAAATATATATGTTATGCCATTACAAAATATATATAGCCATAATTAAAATTCATCAATTCACTAACCATATCCAATTAACTAAAATTCACCAACATAACTATAATTCCAATCAAAATATACCAACATAAAAGATATTATCTCTAAACATATATAATTCTAAAATGAAAAGAGATAGTTTAATAAATTTTGTTAACACATCAATCGTTGTTATCATCTCCATCTTCGTCTTCTGTTTCCTCCATAGAATCGAAAATTGATGCTGCACAATCTGAAATTAAAATAATAACTGAAATTAATATTTGATTTTTAAAAGAATCGAATCAGAAATTGATTTAAGAAATTGATTTAAGAAAAGATGATTGGAATGCAAATATATATAAAATTGTTAAAATTTATATTCTGACTTTTCTATCAATATGAAAAAGGTTAGTTAATTAACTTTATTTGAATTATATACACGACTAAATAATATATGTGACATAATTGTTTAATTAATTATAGCAACAACTTGACTAAATTTTTTATTAGAGTTTCAACAGAACTATGAACCAGTAAAAAAATGTGTACTATATTTTTGAAATTTTTTGCTCCAACAGAACTATATTAATATTGACTAAAATTTTCACCTCTGACCTAGTAGGCTAGTATAATTAGAAAAAAGGTAGAAACAACAAGTTAATAGAAATGATATTATTTAAAAAAAATAGTACATTTTTTATCACCTCTGACCCAGTCTTGTATGCACACTAATGCTTTAACAACTTCGGTGTCTAGTTTGCTTCTATAGGCATTAATGACACGACCACTAGTGCTGAAAGCTGACTCTGAAGCAACCGTCGAGACCAGTACAGCCAACACATCTTGAGCAAGTTTAGACAGGATTTGATAGTCTTTACCTTCTGATTTCCACCAATTAAGCACATTAAAATCTTGACTTTGAGGGAATGAAGTAGGACGTCTCTCTAGGTACCGATCTAGGTCAGATTTGTTATTCCATGGTTGAGATCTCTCCAACATAAACTGATTGAGTTCGTTGCCCATATCCTCGTCACCATCACTCATGTCACCACCGGGAACAGAACCACCACGTACCATCTTGTGCTACTTCTTCAACACTTTGGTAATTCAATGCATACTCTCCATATAACTCTTTCAAAATCCTATTGAACTCTTCCAATTCAACAACTCCTTTATTTTGATAAATTTTGGGATATTAGAATTCAATCAACCCCATCTTATAGCGTGGGTCTAAAAAAGAAGCTATTGCTAGTACGATGTTTGATTGATCCCAATACTTATCAAATTTCTCCTTCATTAAGGAAGTCATTTCAACAATGATTGGATTTTCCTTTCTAAGCCAATCTCCAGTTCTTAGTTTGATATCACAAAATTTTGCAAAGAACAAGTTAGAGGTTGGATAAGAAGTACCCGATAGAATCTCTGTTACTGTATGGAAGTTCTTTAAAATTTTGCATAGCTCATTAGCCCCTTGCCACTCTTCACTTTAAGGAAACTTAGGAAACCATGCATTGTTGAGGATGTACATCCTCTCAAATGCATCTCGGTAGTAGATAGCATCCTTTAGTATCATATAGGTCGAGTTCCACCTAGTAAAGACATCCAAGGAAATTGCTCTTCCAATGTCTAACTTGCAATCGCTAACCCTTTTCTCAAATTCTTCCCGCAATATAGGAGAGTGTTTCATTTTTCCCACCACTTCTCGTATGTTATCAATTCCTTTCCTTATCACATTTATTCCATCTTGCACAACAAGGTTCATTATATGAGCGGCACATCTCATATGAAAGAGCTTTCCACCATAACAAATTCCTCCGATTTTATTGAGTCGCTCGACCATTTCCCTCACACACACACCATTGGCACCATCATTGTCCAATGTAATTGAAAATATTTTCTTATCAATGTTCCAATCAAACAAAATTTTCATAACCGCTTGACATAAGTTTGCACCCTTATGTCTCCCTTGTAGGCGCATGAAACTAATGATTTTTTTTTGCATAGTCCACTTCTCATCAATGAAGTATACCGTTACACACATGTAGCTCTTATTCTGTCGTGAAGTCCATAAATCCATGGTGGAACTCAACCAGCATGAAAGTGATCCAAGGAACTTGAAAATCTTTCCCCTTTCTTTTTTTGAACATCTCCAATATTTCCTTTCTACATGTAGTACGTGATTTCATATGAAAATAGGAACGAAGGGATTTAATAAAATCAACAAAGTACTCATGCTCAATGATACGAAATGGATACTCATGCATTACAAAAACAAGTGCCAATTTCTTACGACTTGATTCCTCATCATACTTGAATGTCTCTCCAATTGAACTAATTAAACCTTGTCCCATTAGAACACCGTGCTTTCCTGTATAATGATTCCATAAGCGCGTAGTACCATGTTTGCTATTTGCTTCAAACGTTTGAGAGCAAACTTTGCAAGTTGCAGTGACATTTGTTATCCGCTTTTCATTCACTACTTCAGTGGTCTTAGTTCTATCAAAATGATTCCAAACATTTGATTTCAGTTTCTTTTGCTTTTTACTAGGTGGGTTTTTGTCTGTAGCATTGCTAGTACCAATATTTGCAGTAGGTGCCGGTGCCAAATTCTATTGTGGTTCGCTTTCGAGAGGTCTGCTCGATGATGCCATTTGAAGTGATAACCTAAATAATTAGAAGAATTAGTTACTTTTTTCAAACAATAATATATGATAAAGCTGCTGAGGTATTTGGATATGTAATATATACTGAATTATCAAAATGTATGAGATATGGTGAATTCTAAAGCTCACAATATTTTTTTAAGATTAACCAATATTTTAATTTACATGAATTTGTATATTGTATATCAAAATAGAGATGCAAAATAAAATAACAAAGGCTTGAGAGTTGAGAGTTGAGACACTAAATTGACTCATATGCACTTGTGATCACTTTTAATGACATATAATCTTAAGAAATTGGGTTGCATCATGTCTCTGTCAAGAATCTATTCTTAATTTGCACTTCTGCTTTTAAGCAGCATATGATTTTAGTCTAAGTAACATTTAAATGCAACAGAAGAAATGTGCTTTTAGTCTAAGCAATCAGATTATTCAAATCTCACTAGAGACAAGACCATAAGTAAATTTTTTTAACAAAAATAATAGAAATCAAGTGAGTGAAAAGCTAAAATCCAACAATAATAATCAAAATTCAGTGAGACATGAGTCACATGAACAATAATCCAAGAATAATAATCAAAATTAAACTATTTTGTAGATCTGAAACTTGAGATAAGAAATCAAATAGTCGAACCGTCGCAAGAGTCTATTGAAACAAAGCAGCAAGGAAATATTAATCTATTATTTTGGAATTCGGCGGCATTTTGGAAAACAAACCGGCAGGAAATAAAAAAGACAAATTTGCAACAATAATAATCAATAATAATATTATTGAGCCTCTCCGCCTCAAATCCCAATGAAAGAAGAAAGTCGACACATTAGAAGTGGAAAGGTTTGATTTTAGAAAAAAAAATTACCGTATATTGATTCGGATATCCGTATAATTAAAAGTTACGGATACGAATAATATCTGTATCCGTATTCGTATTCGTTTTTAAAAATTAAAATCATATTTGTATCCGTATCTGTATTTGTATCTGCAAATTATCTATATCCGAATATCCGTATCCACAAAAAGTATCCACAAAAAATTAAATATGAATCCAGATCCGAACGGATAATATCCGATCCGTTTGCACCCTAACTTCAACTAATTGTACATCTCATATATTTCACTTTGGCACAAAATCCATCTAGTTTTTTTAAGAAACTTTACTGCTTTGATTCCATGTAGCGCCTTAAAATTTACTGCTGATGTTGCAACTCTGTTAAATCAACAATCAACACCAATGATTTAATCCCATTTTGAAATTTAGCTGTCAACGTTTGTGACAAACATTTGTTAACTAGAACAGCCCATAGCCTCCGGGCATTTCCTAAACAAATAAAAAAGCCCATCTATCCCACATTATGGCCCGTCAAACATTGTCATGTTGATCTCATCGTGTGGAATTAAAAAAACAACTATGTACAGTGACAATCCAATACCATGTGTCGAACTAAAATCAAACAAAATTAATTCATCAATTAATTAAATACTTTAGTATCGAACTACAATGAAATATCTTTGGTAGATTTAGAAGTTCAAAATAAAATTCATTATTTCTTTGGTAATATTACTGACAATTCATGGCAAATATACAATTTTTAATCTTAGCTGTTGTTAGAACAAGTAGTTGATGTAGTACGTAGGCTATGTATAGAGAGGTTTTTTGGTTTTGTTGGTTCTAGACCCTTTCTTTACATGTTGGATTTTGATAGTTGATGTAGTAGGTTATGTATATGGAAAGTTTTTCATGTATTTCTGTTGAATTCTAGCATTTTTTTTTTGTCAAGATCGGTACCAATGGTTTGATACCAATACATGTTAACTTTGTAAGTTCTATTTCTTGAAGTGACACCGGTGAAGTCAGGAAAGTTCTATGTGTCGATTTAATCAGACTTAATTTGTTGTTGTATTTTTGAACTCTTTTATTTTGGCTCCTGATCTCCTAGGCACTATTAGTTTACCAGAAATTACAAAATTATGTTATTTTTCAAAAAAATTTTAAATTATACTTTATCTTCAAAAAATTGAAAAGTTTGAAATTTTTCTTCAAAATATGTTTATATTTCTGAATTTTCTTTCCAGAAAAATTATAATAATATACACTAATATTAAAAATAATAACAAAATTATGTCTCAGCCAAAATATTTCCCCCACCCTCCTAGTTATCTTGGTTAGCCCCTATATATTTCAACTTCTCTGGCAACAAAGTTTCTCCCATATCTACACCTCTAGTCCATTGGCCATCTTTCAATCAATCACAGTTCTAGTCAGATATTGCTCTTCGTATAGTTTAAGTTTAAATCACCGAAAGTCATAGACGATTCTTTTATTTGTTGGCTGATAGCTGAAATCTCTAGCAATGGAGCACCAATTAGAAGGAATTACTTCCAACAATACAAGTGGAAGGGGTTTACGAAGCTATTTATTCGACTAGCCACAATGATTGTGCGGCCAATCTACAGGCTTGAAATGTGTAAATGATTAACATTGATTTCCTCAAATATTTTATTCTATAAATTTGTTTTGTTAAATCGCAGGGATATTTATTTTTCATATGAAAGAAAATTAAGATAAAATAAAGTATTTTTTTTTGTGCTTCCACAGCTAGTACATTTGGAAGAGAGTTGATGGCTTATATTAAGATGAAAACATCATACTTATTTGGTGGTCCATTCACATTGGTTTACTCACAAAAAAAATGCGTGCTTTTATATTAATAAATGCATTCACACGATTAATATAAAACATTTACTTAATATGGCATTTTTCGTCATAATAAAAGTAAAATTTTAAAAAGGAAATTTTTCAAAATTAGTACAGATTTGGTACCTGTTTGTTCATTGTAATTACTTAACACGGAAAGTACCGTAGAAATCAAAATTATATGACAGATCTTAATTTCACGGTTCACTAGCTAGTTTTGTAAAGAGCCCTTTTGAAAATACATAAAGTCATTAGCTAGTGCGACCAAGTTTTTCTTTGTACATTGTCTTTTTTTGAAAACCTTCGCAGAAAGTGCGAAGTTGTGAGGGGACATCGAACTCTCGATCTTTGGGTACAACAACAGTAGGACTTTTTTCTGGCCAATTGTGCTACCTCCCCTTTCTCGACACTGTCATTATGTAATAATTGTTGACTAGTGTTGTACACAGCAGTATGTAGCGCTTATCGGACGGACGGAGTACCATTAATTATTAACGGTATACGGACGATTAATTAATCAAAATTTTGCTGACAATTTTTGGGTTTTTATTAAAGTTATACACATATACTCATAATTTATTAAAAATAATTGATGAAACTTATCAAATAAAATTATTTTAACTTAATTTTCTGATTAATTAGTAAAGTTTCCAAAAATTGTAATTTAGAACAGATCTAAATAAGATAAGATAATCTATATATAGATACAAATTGGAATACAAATACAAAACAAATAATTTTCAAATAATTGAATAACGTTTGTCCAGATACAGATTTGAATAATGTTTGTCCAGATCAATTTGGTTAAATTTAGAATTGCACAAGGCCCAACAGGTCGGTCTGACGACCCACTTCCTTGTTTCTCCTAATTCTACAACGGCTACATCCAAATTGAGCGCCGATGTGGATAACATGATGAACCTTAAATTTTCTATATGCAAATTATTTATTTAGTTAATGCTTATATGTAATTCCATAGCTCTTATGATTTCATGCTTAAATTCACATATAAATGTTTCCGACTTTTGCATTTATCAACATATATTTCAGTATTTTTGCAATGAATAAGTATAGAAAAGATTAATTAAAAAAACATACAGAAACAAGTTAGAATAAAATGGTCTATTTATCTGAATAATCACACTACAAAAAAGAGATAATTAGATACAAGTATAGCATGACATAAAATATCTAAAGTACATTGGAAGTCTACAGCACATGCTTTACATTATCAAGATCTATCCACTCCACGTAAGTCCGGCCTGAAATAATTCGTCTATTTGGTGGCTCATAATGGGTTTTTGCAAGCAATCAATGCAACACTAATTAGAATGAATAAGTAGCAATAATTCGAATGTAATGGGCTCTCCTTTTTTAGAGTATGACACTAGTGGAAAAACAGAAATCAGGATCGGCCTATCAGGATCGGTTATATGAAACAACCGATACTAATATTTATCTGGATCGGTTCTTTGAACAAAACCGATCCTAATAGTCTATCAGGATCAGTTTTTATAAACAACCGATCCTGATAGTTAACTATCAGGATCGGTTGTTTACAAAGAACCGATCCTGATAGTATCTGGATCGGTTTTTTAATAAACAACTGATCCTAATAGTGCATATGAAAAGTTAATTCAGTTCCATTATTGTCAGAATCTCGTTTCTCTTCCTCTATCGCCTCCCTTAATTAGCGCAGCAGCTATTTCGCCCTACATTACTTCAGCTATCTCACCTCTCTTTCCTGAGGTACATTTGATCATCTCTTTTCTCAAGTTTGTTATTACTAGTAGAGCACCATTTATTAGCTTTATAATTAATTCGGTTCAAACCCTAAACCCTAAATCCTATATATATATGAGAAGTGAGTTATGATCCGGCCCGCTCAAAATCTAAACCTTATAGCCTTGATTCAGCTCTTTTGTTGGTTCCACAAGCTTTTAATTATAAGTTTGAATACCTAGCATCTTTTCATTTCAAGTTTTTTTTTATATGTGGAGACTTGGATGCACATGCATATATATATATACATATATGCTATATATGAGCTAATATATGAGCTACATATGAGTTATTCTTTATATGTGGAGATTTTCTTTATAAGTTTGAATATCTCTTCTTATTTCAAGATTTTCTATATATATGCTATATATATATGCTATATATATATATGCTATATGAGCATTTTTTTCATTTCAAGTTGTAGGATATATAACATGCATGTTATGTACATCTCTTAACGATCGATGGTTTAATTTTGTAGATTGGCTATTATTGAGATATTTGGTGCAGCGATATATTTTCATCTCACTCGATCCGTCATCCAAAAAAGTTGTAAGTACAACTTAGAAGTTTCATGTTTAATTATTTTTGTGCATTAATTAATGTATTTTTTTTTTGTAAGAGATGTATTTATATTAGCTAGATATGTAGCTAGAGTACTGTCTTATGAGCCACAACCGCATTATTAATGCCTTTAGGTCATGATACCCGTTCAAAATTAATCCATTAGGGATTAATTTTGAATAGTCCCCGTTTTGGGACTGCTCTCTGAATACTTTGTCTCATTTAGGATGTGGCCACATGTTAGTCGTGTTTTAGCATTTAAGAAAATTTCGGCAGCATTTCCACTTAGTTTCCCGAATCTCGGGGAACTAAGGGGAAATGCTGCCGAAATTTTCTTAAAGCTAAAACACGACTAACATGCGGCCACTACTGAGACAAAGTATTCAGAGAGTGGGATAGGATGGTAACCCGGCCCCATGTAAGCCCTATTGTGAACAGAACTAAGCTCTCCAACCTTGTTCTTAATTAATTGTGTTTTATTATAATTGCAGATGGGCCGCAGTTGGATGTACGAAGTATCACGTCTGTCTGATGAATATTTGACAGGTGTCGAGGAATTTATCAGAATTGCTACGGAAGATATGGCGAATAAGGGGAGTGCACTGATGTCGTGTCCTTGCCGTGATTGTAACAATGGTCAAAAATTCTCCAACTCGAACCAAGTGAGGAACCATTTAATCCGTCGTGGATTCAAGCAAGGATATAAGTGTTGGTTATGGCACGGTGAGAGTTTGCCAACCGACATAGGTACTGGTACTGAGCATCAGAAATACCATACCGGTGGAAACGACGGGAATGATCTACGGGGATTGGAAACTGATATAGGTGCTCGTACTGAGGATCATGAATACCATACCGAAGAAAATGATGATATGGTGGTAGATAAATGTGATAATTTTGATCAAATGTTACGTGATTTAGAAGATGATTTTGATAATGATAAGCAGTATTGTTTATTTGAGAATTTCTACGAAGATTCTAATAAAGAATTGTACCCTGGTTGTTCTAAATTTTCAAAATTGAAAGGTGTATTAAAATTGTATAACCTTAAAACATCTAACGGTTGGAGTGATAAAAGTTTTACTGAGTTATTACAAACTTTAAAAGAAATACTTCCGGATGGAAACGAGATACCACCAAATGTTTATGAAGCGAAGAAAATATTGTGCCCAGTGGATTTGGAAGTTCAAAGAATACATGCGTGTCCAAATGATTGTATATTATATCGATCCGAGTATAAAGATCTTCACGAGTGTCCAAAATGTGGAGCATCACGTTACAAATCAAAGCAGTTAACCGGCGATAAAAGTGATGATTACAAACCGAATAAAGGGCCTCCAGCAAAAGCATTGTGGTACCTCCCCGTGAAACCGAGATTGAAACGTTTGTTCTCAAATGCTAAAGATGCAAAATTAGTGCGTTGGCATGCAGATAACCGAAAAAAAAGACGGGAAATTACGGCACCCCGCTGATTCTCCTCAGTGGAGAAATATTGACAGAGAGTTCCCCGAATTCGGATGTGACCCTAGAAATCTTAAGCTTGGGCTGAGTGCAGATGGAATAAATCCGCACAGTAGCATGAGCAGCAAGCACAACAGTTGGCCGGTTTTATTGTGCATTTATAATCTTCCGCCTTGGTTATGTATGAAACGCAAATACATCATGTTGACCTTGCTCATATCAGGACCCAAACAGCCCGGGAACGACATAGATGTGTATCTAGCGCCATTGATCGATGATTTAAAAGAATTATGGCAACCCGGAGTGCAGATATTTGATGCATACAGCAAGGAGAATTTCACTTTACGGGCCATGATTTTCTGCACCATTAATGATTTTCCGGCTTATGGAAATTTGTCGGGTTACAGTGTCAAAGGAGAGAAAGCATGCCCTGTTTGCCTAGACGATACAGTCGATGTGTGGCTACCTAATTCCTCTAAAAATGTGTACATGGGTCATCGTAGATTTCTTCCTGCCAACCATGCACACCGAAAGAGAAAGAAAGAATTCAATGGAAAGATCGAGAATACCAGAGTAAATTATCCGTTGACCGGTAAAGCTGTTTATTCGCGAGTGAACGATATCAAAGTTCAATTTGGGAAATTTAAAAAGAAGGTGGTGAGAAAGAAAGGGGCACCGAAAATTAGTTGGAAGAAGAGGTCAATATTCTGGGATTTACCATACTGGCAGCACTTAGATGTTCGACACTGTCTCGATGTGATGCATGTGGTTAAAAATGTGTGTGATAGCCTAGTTGGAACACTATTGAATATTCCGGGTAAGACTAAGGATAGTATCAATGCTCGGAAAGACATGCAATTCCTGAACATACGGTCGGATCTACAACCAGCAGAGAAGGAAAGAGAAAATGGGAAATTTTGTACGTATCTAAAACCTGCAATGCATACGCTGTCGAAAGCAGAGAAAAAAAGCTTATTGGAATGCCTTCACGGTGTCAAAGTTCCATCTGGATATTCTTCGAATATTAAAAACCTAGTTTCACTGGAAGATTTAAAATTGACAGGAATGAAGTCTCATGACTGTCATGTTTTAATGACACAGCTTCTTCCTGTTGCAATTCGGGGCATATTGCCAAAGTGTGTTAGGCAGACCATCACGAAGCTTTGTTTTTTCTTTAATGCCATATGTTGCAAAGTAAGTGATCCCGATATGCTAGATGCTCTGCAGAAGGAGGTTGTTGTCACTCTTTGTCATCTTGAAATGTATTTTCCGCCGTCTTTTTTTGATATCATGGTTCATTTAATTGTTCACCTAATTAGAGAAATTAAGATGTGCGGACCTGTTTTCTTGCAGTACATGTATCCGTTCGAGAGATACATGGGATTGTTAAAGGCATATGTCAGGAATCGATATCGGCCTGAGGGAAGCATCGTAAAAGCTTATGCTGCCGAAGAGGTTATTGAGTTTTGTACTAATTATATGGATGATGTCAAAGCTATAGGCATCCCTAAATCTCGGCACAAGGGTCGACTTCATGGGGTAGTCACAATCGGTGCAAAATTAATCGAGCCCGATAGTACAATGATGTCACTAGCACATTTTCATGTTTTGCAACACCTCACTGACGTTCATCCTTTTTGGGATGAGCACATGACTCTCTTGCGGCAACAGAATCCTAAGAAAACCGACAAGTGGTTAATCAGCGAACACAATAAAAAGTTTGAAGGATGGTTTACACGGAGAGTCGTGCAAGCTCCAGAGGGAGAAAATATTACAGAAACTGTGAAATTGTTGGCTCTTGGTCCAGTCCACGTCGTGAGGACCTTCCAAGGATATGACATCAACGGGTACACATTTTACACAAGAAATCAAGATTCAAAAAGTACTGTGCAAAACAGTTGAGTGACGTTAGTAGCCGTTTCGAGTGATTTGTCAGATCCTAAAGGTGCCGGATCATCGCATGCATCAATGTCATATTACGGGTTTGTTGAAGAAATTTGGGAGGTAGATTATAGAAAATTCAACATTCCGTTATTTATGTGTAAATGGGTCGATAACCGTAGGGGGGTTAAAGTCGACGAAGATGGTTTTATTCTAGTGGATTTCAGTAAGGCTGGATACAAGGACGATCCATTTATACTTGCAAGACAAGCCACACAAGTGTTCTACGTTACTGATCCGGCCGATCGTTCAAGACATGTTGTCCTCTCTGGTAAAAGACGTATCATCGGGATTGATAATGTGGAAGACGAAGAAGCGTACGATCATTTTGATGAGATACCACCGTTTTTCACTGGCATGGCATCTTTACCAACCGGTGAGGATAACAAGACAAGTCACACGCGCAACGATCACAATGAAGGAGAATGGATTGAAGTTCCCACTGGCAATAATCCCTAAATTTTTATTGGTATGTCAAAATATAAAAAATATAAAAAATGTGATTTATTATTATTTAATATCGTTGACTTAAGAATTTTTTTTTTTTTCAGGATGCATTGAAACACTAGACAATGAAAAGCATGCATGCAAGTTATATATTCTTCAATGTTTCTTGTAACTTATTTATTTTCATGTTATATGTAAATTTATTAGCTTATTTTTTAATTTTTTAATTTTTAATGTTACTATTTAGTATATACGTATCATCTGGTAAAAAATAACACATACACATTCTGACTTTCATTTTTAAAAAAAGTATATATGTACACACAAAAATATAAACCATGAGCTTGCCCCTTTCTTTTGTTCTCCGCTCAATTGGCGCTCGGTCTCGCCACATGAGGACCAGCCAAGTCAATAAATCCTCTTAGTTTACGAATTGGTAGCGAGATTATTCATTTACAACAAAACAATACATGTGCATGCAACTTCGTCATTATAATTTTCAATCTTGATGTTAAGATTTTCTTTAAAAAAATTAAGAAACTTATTTTTATGTTTAGCCTCAGTTCTAATAATTAAATCTTCTCTATTTATACTCTAGGCTATAATTTGTAGTTGTGGATCACTGGAGTTGTGATTTTAAATTGTTAGTTAAGTTGTATTAATTTGTATAAAATCTAAGAAATGTAAACTTTTGGAAAATGATGATGAACTTTATAAAATATTGTTTGAAGGTTGTACTAAGATCTTATATCACTTATCCAGACATATTTTGTCAAATCGTTACATTAACAATTCCGTTAGGTTTTAAAAGTAAAATAATTGATTTTTTAATCATCTTGACTGAATCAAAGGTAAATAAATATCAAACGGTTATGTTTTAGTTTATC
>CAXKVR010000491.1:0-22505 GCA_964058845.1 Carex sylvatica
AAAACAAAAGCGAAGAACAAAACCAGGCCCAAAATTTGTCGGTCTATCTTTTCTCTGTGCTTTAAATACATTTTGACTTCATGATCATCCCCATTGATATATTTCTTCTAACCAGCTACATTTTTAACTTCATAACAATTTATATAGGTCTAGGAACAAAAGACACGGCTTGATTGAATTGCTATCAAAGAGTATTGTATAGTAATTTCAAGAGCCAATAACATTTATGTTTCAATGCAACCAAATTCCAAAAAGTTAGATAGATATATATATATATTTAATAAAGGAGAAAATGTTTTCATCTACACTGTTTTGTCTACCATCTGTCCACAGCGTTATCCACTCTCAGTTTCAACTATTTTTAACTGCCTTCGGTCTGCACCCATACGTCTCATATTTAAACTTGCTGTCGCGCCTTCCTTTTTTGAATTTCATTTACGAAACTTTCCATTCCGATCAAATTTGCTCCGTAATTTCTGTGATTTCCTTCATCTTTCGTCTCGAGAAAACATTCAAGAGTAATCTGAGAGAGGCAAGAACCTTTAGGAGATTTCCTTCCTCTTTTTGCGATTCTCTTCCTCTTTCATTCCTCTTTCTCAATGGAACCTTCAGGAGTGGATTTTGATCGGATAGAAGTTATCAGGGTTGAAGAACATGGCGAAATTTAAATCTAGTGAGTTATTTCTTTATTTCTATTGAATTTGTTATTTGATTTGATGCAGTAATAGATCTAGCATTGTTTTGAACTTTTATTTGAACTTTTATTTGAATTTGTTATTTGATTTGATACAGTAAGGGATCTCGTAATTATTTCTTTATTTCTGTTGAATTTCGATATGGAGGAGATATGAGGAGATGATCTGAGAGAGGCGAAATAAATGAGAGATGATAGAGAGGTGATATGGAGTATTGATCTGTTAATTTTATAGTATTTTTTCGTTAATTTTACAGTATTCATCTTGTGTAAATCTAGAGGAAAGAGATGATAGAGAAGCGATATGGAGTATTGATATGTTAATTTTACAGTATTCATTTTGTCATTTTACATTATTCATCTTGTGAAAATCTGAAGGAAAGAGATGATAGAGAGGCGATATGGAGTATTGATCTTGTCATTTTACAGTATTCAATCTATTAATTTTACAGTATTCATCTTGTGAAAATATGGAGGAAAGAGATGATAGAGAGGTGATGTGGAGTATTGATCTTGTCATTTTACAGGATATGACACATTAAATTTGTACTGGTAGTTTCAAAGTTTTCGAATGTTTGAAAATTTTAATTACATTTTTTGTAAGATGTGTTATATAAGTTACAGCATTGAGTTAGTAATTTTACAAGATTGACGCAAGTCAAATAAAAAATTTCTTGGATGTTTGAAAATGATAATTACATTCTTATATTATTTATTACATAAGTTACATCATGGAGTTAGTAATTTTACAGGATTGACGCAAGTCTAATGACAGTGTTCTTAGATTATTGAAAATGATAATTATATTTTTATAATATTTGTTACATAAGTTACAGCATTGATTTAGCAATTTTACAAGATTGGCGTAAGATTTTGCAGTATTGAAATTTACAGTAAAAGCTTGAAGGAAAAAATTATGAAATTTAAAAAAAAAATTATAATTTATAATTTTGCGAAAAAAAATATTTTCGAGATTTATTTTGAAAAAAAATGCCTGTTGTAAATATTTTCCGGATTTGGAATATTCTAGAAGTTTTTGTAAAATTGTCATTAACAGCAAATAACTGGCATTAACCGCAAATAACTTCCATTAACTGTTAGTAAGAAAAGTATAATTAGTTTGCCAAGTGGTCCCGCACGAAGTACAGTTAATTTGCCAAGTTTATTAAGTTGCAAATCGTTAATGAAAGTTTCTGGATGTTTGAAATTTTTTATTATGTTTTTTATAAGATTGTTTTTATAAGTTACAGCATTGAATTATTAAATTTATAAAATTTGTACAAGTCAAATAACAATTTTTTTGTGGACAATTAGACACTTCCTAAACAAAGTGCTCCTATGAGTGATCTTCGGTTTTCTACTTGAGAAAAAACAAAAGAGAAATAACAAAGAAAGCAAAACGAAAGGCTAGAGATCAAATTAAACTCCCAGTCTAAAAATGTTAACTAGCAATTATGCATATGCGCTTATATTACTGCCGTTTCTTGAAAAAACGCTTATATCACACACGCACGCACAAGCGCGCGCGCACACTTTTTTTTTATGGAAAATTTAAGTTTACACTAAATGAATCTCTATATTTAAAGAGGAGGGTTAAAGTGTTTTTATTTCTTGTGTTTTTATCATGTCTTTATTTGTAAAACAATTTATATCTCAAAGTTTGAAATTTAAAAGTTAAAACAAAATTATTAGTATATAATATACATCATTTTATATATGTAAAAAATTATGACATTTCAGTTTTGTTTTATTGTCATCAAAAAGCAGTGGCGTAGTCAGAATTTGAGTTAGGAGTATGTAGAAATCGAGTTTGGATTTTTTTTCCTAAATGGATTTGGATTCGAATCATCTCCATAACTCTCTTTCCGCCTCCGCCCGCCTACCAAATTGCATTTATGCCTATTAAATCGGTCGTAATTTCTAAATTACTAATTGATACCAAAATTATTAAAACAATTACTTGTAATTTCTAAAACATTTGGCATTAATTGAGCGGAGAGAAATCGCTACTCTGAATTGAACAAAGATTTAAAAATACATTTCTTCCCTAATTAGATTAAATGACTCACACATCAATCTCTAAATTATGAACTGGCAATCGCTACTCCGAATTGAATCTAGGGGTAGGCAGAATCAAATCTAGAAATAGGCAAGACCCATAGAAGAACCTAGTCCAAAAAAAAAAAAAATCTAGAGGTAGGTAGAAATGTAAAAATTCCTGCGGCACTGTAGCTCTGTCCCTGATCAAGAGCTTGTAAAAATATACTAATTTAGATATTGATTTTCCAACTTATTGATTTACATAAAAATAAAATCGAAATGTGATAATTTCTTATGGATATATAGAGAAAATAACATAGATCACATCTAACCGTTTTATTTTAACATTTATGTTTTAAATTTTAAACTATTAACATTTAAAAAAAAAAATGATAAAAGCATATGAAATAGAGATATTTAAAGCCTACTCGTATTTCAAATAAGCGTGAAAAGAATTTTTGCTCAATTTTGACTAACCTGATTTCATAAGATAATTACTACGTCTACCCCCCGGTCCCCGTTAAGTGTGTATTTCTGTTTTTCAAAAGTAAAATTTCATCCATGTAATTATATTTTTGTAATGAAATTAATAATTCTTCAATCCCTGACCAAACCGTTGGTTAATGTATTATAATTTCCTTTCTTATCCTTTCTTTTTTGGTTTTTTTGAAAAAAAAAAAACTATGTAAAATTGTCACCGCTAGTGTTTGGTGTTCTGATTAAT
Organism: Carex sylvatica; assembly: GCA_964058845.1. NCBI lineage: Eukaryota > Viridiplantae > Streptophyta > Magnoliopsida > Poales > Cyperaceae > Carex > Carex sylvatica. Next base: position 3,459 of record CAXKVR010000491.1, read on the forward strand.
GGAGCATAGGGCCTGATCTCGATTTTTCTGCTTCAAAAAATATATTATGATTTTCTAACTGTTTCAACATATCTTATATAAATTTACGTAAAATTCGATTTTTCTGCTTCAAAAAATATATTATAATTTTCTAACTGTTTCAACCTATCTTATATAAATTTACGTGAAAAAAATAATAACGTGGGACCCGCTCTTTCTTCTTCTCATCTTTATATGCAAAATAATTAAAATTGTTGTCATTTTCGTTATCTCTTTTATTTGAAAAAGTCTATAAGACTTGGTACAAAAGATACAACAATCAAGTTGTGGGATGGGGCCACATTGATTCTAAATTCTTCAATAACTAACAGCCTTCAGTTCATACTTTGTTTCCAGAACCCCAAAAAAAGGGGGATTGGACGATTGGTCCAATGTGAGAGGTTACTACTCAATTATGTGACTATCAAGTTGAAAAATATCATGTCTCACCAAAATGTTGATTAAATTAATACCAATTTCTCTGGAAAAAAAAGTGCAATGCAATTTCTCACATACCACGGAATATCCGAATATCTAATGTAAATAATAGATTGTAGGATGTCATCAATAATGTCATTTTGGTCTTTTAATTAATTTGCATAACCTTTCTTAATTTATATATCTTTCTCTTTTGTAAACATGCTTCCCTAATCCATATATAGTAATTTTGTAATCCATATATAGTAATTTTGTAATAAAAGACAATTGTATCGCTCTTTTAGTATGAGATGAAGATCAAAATTCGTAAACTTATTTTCAGTGTGTATATTGCGATTTTGAACTTACCCACCAATCTTCTTTAGTCATTAATAAGTGAAATCACACATGATTCTTAAAACAGCACAAGATTTTTGTTTTCCTTTCTTTTAGAGAGAGAGAGAGAGACATACAACTATATATATTAATTGGAAGGAAGCACTACTACGAAAATCATTTTTACCATCATCCATTTATCATTGGATGTGCTTCCACATAGATAGTGTACGTAACGAGTGGCAAATATCTTGCTATGCCAAGGGATGAAGGAGCAGGCTTCTTCTGCCCTGTAGAATATGGACTGTTGCAGCTTGAGGGCTTTCATATGTTAGTAGATTTCGAAAATATCAAGGACCTGATGACGTACGATGAGTTTGACGTCTCTATTCTACAAGTCTGAACATTGTGAGTCTTTCAAATTTTAAAGGTTTTTATTTTTTTCAACAATTAACTTTTTCCTTGTATTTTGACGTCTCTATTCTACAAGTCTGAACATTGTGAGTCTTTCAAATTTTAGAAGTTTTTATTTTTTTCAACAATTAACTTTTTCCTTGTATTTTGACACTTGTTATTTTCAGGTATTGCATTACAATAATTCCTCCAACTGAGAGAAACAAAAATGACATTATTTTTTTGGACGCAAATATGATAAGCGCGACAACTATAACCCATGACAGCAAAACTTTGATGGATTACTTGGCTGATGTCTTGCTAAAGTATGAGGAAAATAAACTCGTATTTGCACCATACCATCAAGTGTAAGATGTTAATTAATTATACTCGTGTAATTTATTGTCTGTTTTTAACAAGTTTGTATTGATTTATTATTTTATTACTTCAATTGTAGTGATCATTAGGTGCTTCTCGTTATAATGTCACATCATGGTGTTGTCTGTAAGCTGGACTCGTTGCCAGATTCAGACAGAGAACTATTATTCATTACACACCTTAAAAAGTAATTCAAATACATATATATAATTTAAAACACAAAACATCAATCTGACATACTTCTAAGTACTGCATACTGACCTTTATTATTATTTTCAAGGCTCATCGACAATACGTACAAAGGAATAAAAACAAGCAGCAGACCATGAAGAGGCACTGGAGGTTAGAGGCTATCCGGTAAAAAAATATTTCAATTTGAATTTATCATTCTAACTTAATTCAAGTTCCAATTGCACTACTAATTATATTTTGTTTAAAATAATACACATTTCAGTGCCCTGGACAAAAGGGACGCTGGAAATGTGATTATTTTGTGATGAAGAACATGGAGTTCATCATAAAAATTATTTTAGATCTTTTTCAAAGGTTTGTCAATTAATCAATTGTTTTGATCTATCATGCATGTTTTCAGATTCATTTGTTATATATATGTGTTATTAATATGTTCTGGGTTTGTTCATGCAGAGCAAATTGACCACTTCACTGTACTAGAAAAGAGATCTATATGTGATCCGTACAACATGGTGTAAGTGCTTCTTGGATCATGTTTTACTGCCTCAAAAAAGACGTCTAAATTGAAACTTGGATAGGTTTTGGTACACGTGATGTACATTTTTATCGTTGATACAGTTAGTGTGTACAATTATTTGAAAGCTTTGCTGGTGATAATTATGGCTTGTTGGAAAAATATATATATTTCTGCTGATACAATTAATGATATACAGTTAATTATATATATGGATTGTTGGTAATCTATAATTAATGTTGTTATGTTATAGATGTATATGTTGTTGTTGGGTACAATATGTATTATGCATGTTGTCTATTTATATGTTTGGTTGAATGCATGTTTAAAATTGTTGGTTGAAATGATGAGTTGAAAAAAATGCTAGCTCCTAATTGGATCGTAATTGAAAATATATATATAAATCACCAACGGTTCAAATTAAAAACATATGCAAATCTAAGATAACAACATCAATGCAAACAAAAATAAAAACGATGTTGTATGTGATATTTTCCATCGGCAATCAAAAACACAAGCGATGCCATTGAACGCGCAGCGATGCACCGTTAATCACATTTACCATGCATCGGTTACCAAACAGAAGCGATAGTGTTGTGTTCGTCAAACCCGATGGTCAAATGAGCTATGCTGATGATATATTGATTAACGCCATATATTTTGAACCGATGACAATGTATATACCTTTCCTATCTGGTTGATAAGCAATGGTTTGGAAGCATAATGCAATTGTAACCAATATAGAAGTGTTTTACTCTAGTAGTGAAGTAATGATGGTAGTTGAAAAAAAATTCTAAAAAAAAGTAATAATTCTAGAACGGTGTGTTACTTAATTAATAATTATTAATTGAGAAAGATATATATTATAAGATATTGCGTCCATAACAATTTTGTTACTATATGTTAGATAATTAGATATAATAATTTTATGATCCGGTCAAACCGGCGTACCCAAAGAGATTACAACTCATAATCTCCTAGTCAAATGAAAATATATATAATATATCAATTATCACCATTTTTGGGGGATCATATATATATATATATATATGCTACTTATTTAACGATTTTGTCGATACTTGGAGCTAAGATTTAGTTTAACAAATAAATCAAGTAATATTAATTGTCGGTGATAGCTGATTGGTGCTTTAATTCCACGTTGACTAATTCCTTTACAAAAATTAGAGAGGCAGAAATAATGGACCAAAGAAAAATTGTTATGATTATATAAAACCTAGAGAATTCCTTCTCTGTAATTATTAATAAGTCAGATGTATAAAAAAATGAGACAGGCTATTTATCGTTGGAGCAATTTAATTCTCAAGTTAACCATTTAATTAATGCAAGGTTGGACCCATGACATGAATGGAAACTTAGATTAAGGAGTGACCAATCAAATTCAAGGAATTTAATCAAATAAATCATTATTATATTCTTTAAAATATTGATGCACCCAAAATTAAAAAAAGAGAATTAATAGGAAGAAATTTGTATAATGAAGTTGGATGAAATTAATATAAGATCACACATTCACACATGCATGCACACACCTCAACGTGTTCGTTATGGATTTCCGAAATTTATTTAATACTTTATCACTTTTACAAGCAAGTGCTTACAAAATTATGTTATTACAAGGGCAGTTCTTATCACATTGCAATCAGTATTTAAAAGTCACTTAATTTACGGAGCAACTTAAATTTTGAGTTTAGATCCGGATCATCTTATCAGTATTTGGGTGAATTGGCTCAAATTAAAAATTTACAGTCTCTCTTTAATAGTTGTGGATTATGATTAATCAGTCTGAGCCCAAATTCAAAATTTATGTTATTTTAGTCAAAAAGTAATGGTCTTAAAAGCCACTTAATCCGTTTGAAAAAAAAATATTAAATGTTTGATATTAGTAAAAATTGGAAAGATTTGAGATAAATTTTGAAAAAAATTCAAGAGCTCAGATTTTAAATTACAGTTGGAAGTGTAATACACGTTTTACCAAAGACTCACTCGTACTGACTAGTTCTATAAAAAGGAAAGTGTTTATATCTTATTATCTTTTATCACCCCCGAACAATTCATTTTTACATAGCATTACAAATTTACAATCTTACAAATACCCCCCACCCTCCTCTCTCTCTCCCTCCCTCTGTCTGTCGCTCTGTATTTGAAACACAACACACGCTCAAGCATCTCTCTCTCTCTATCTATTTCTCTCTCTTGTTGAAACCCTCTCTCTTTGGAAACCCCTCTCAACTCTCAGATGGTACGTGAAAAAAAATATTAAACTCTAAATGAATCGCTTTATTTCTTCTCTTTTTTCTTGATTTTCATGAATTATGTCTGCATTAATTTCAGGCTGAAGATAATGAAAATATCAAATATGACGAGGTATGCATGTATATGTTTATACTCTAAAATTTAACATTGATCTTATAAATTCCAAGAACATATGCTAATGAAACTTGTTATTTTTGTTAATTTTTCAGGAATTCATAACGAATTCTGAAGGCAAGAAGCTATTTACTTGCCGATGGATTCCCAAAAACACCGAACCAAAAGCTCTAATTTTTGTTTGCCATGGTATATATATTTATTTCTCTTCCATTTATCATAGTTCATCAATCATATATACAGTATTAGTACTCAGAAATAATTTGATTTATGCAGGATATGCGGTTGAATGCAGCATAACTATGAGAGGTGCCTACATGTTCTTTAAAATAGATTATGAAGCTATATATATCATATGTTAATAATGGCATTAAAAATTGGTAAATTTGGATTGTATTTTCAGAGACTTTTACTCGGTTAGCACGCGCCGGATACGGTGTGTATGGTATGGATTATATTGGTCATGGAAAATCATCTGGATTGCAAGGTTATATACCTAATTTCGACGATCTCGTTGGAGACTGCTCATCATTTTTTGTTAGTGTTTGCGGTACGTTATACGCGTTTTAATTGCAATAAATTATCTGGTTCTTTCTTTTATTGCACTGTTCAATAGCCTGTGATTAATTAGTGTAATTTTCACAATTTGCCCTGACAAAGAAAAAATATATATATATGTACAGAGAGAGCAGAGAACAGGAATAAGCAGAGGTATTTGCTTGGAGAGTCAATGGGAGGAGCTGTGCTGCTTCTCCTTCATAGAAAGCAACCAACCTATTGGCATGGCGCCGTCTTAGTTGCACCCATGTGCAAGGTCTCCACTTTTTTATTTTTAGGAATTAAAAACATTATTTGTACGATAACAAAATTGATTTTTTTTTTTAATCGATAATTGGAAGAAATTATATCAATGATTCGGGCTAATGGGATCGAATCATTAATACAGTCTCCAATAGAACCGAAGAGATTTTGCAACTTACTAAAAGTACTATGATTCGGTTCTAAAATATACCTTGATGGGATCAAATGATTTTTTATTTTCTTAAAATAAAAAATTGATTTGTTTCTCTTCTTCTAATTTTTTTTTTTTTTAAATAAAGGACACCAAACATTTTCTTATCTTTATTCCTATAAAAAAAAACATTTTACGTACTTATTCTAGAAGGCAAATTATTCACCATATACCTCACCCTGTTTGAGTTTGAATTGGAATCATTCAATCAAAATCTGAACCAATCCAGTTGCTTTAATTTATTGTGTAAACACTTGTTATTTTTTATATAATTAATTAAGAGTTGGGTTATGATAATATACATATTATGGGATCGGTCCATACTATATAGCCATATATTAATTTAAATAATTCATCCGAACCGTTAAACATAAATTTCATATAAAAACATACTTAGAGAACAAATTTTACTTTTTTTAAAATTTCTTTTACTATTTTTTAAATAGATAGAAAATCACTGTTTTTTATGATCTACAATATGTTGATCAAGTAATTTTCTATTTATATTAACAAAAATTATATAAAATTTGGTCCGGTCCGCCTGTACATTTTCATATTAAAATCAGCTATTTGAATTTTTTTTTTTAATGAGAGACAATTAAGTCTATAGCACGGATTGTTATCTAATATGCATATTACCATGTCTCACTCATTAATATATAAATTCTTGAGATGTGTAACTAAAACTGCTATTGCCGACTTTTGTATAATTAATTCATAGAGTATTGGGATGCGTAACTAAACTGCTATTGCTGACTTTGACATTAATTATATGTATATCTTGGATCACAGATTGCTGATGAGATGAAGCCTCCACAATTTACAATCCCTATTCTAAAGGGACTTTCCAATATAATACCCACGTGGAAAATTGTCCCCACCAATGACGTCATTGATCTTGCTAATAAAAATCCGGAGAAAAGACAAGAGGTAATAATTCAACTCTCCGCCTATTAGTTTTAATTAATTATTAATTGTACAATTAAATGATGTAAACGTACGCTTTTGAATATTATGAAGGGGACCCATTTTTGGAATCATTCAATATAAAATAGGGGAAGAGTTGTTAGAGAAATACATATCAGTCACTTAGGTTTGTGAAGCAGTATGATATAAGAAAATAATTATTTATGTTCTTCTAAAAGTTTTAAATTGCTATTTTTTCTATATTTAATTGCAAATATTATGTTTACTATTTTAGAATACAAAAATTCACACATTTATCCTTTTAAAACTTTCGACTTACATATTCGTCTTCAAATTGCAAATATCACATTAATTTATACGTACAATTCTCATTTTTAACCTTCTAAAAATCTCAAAATCAAGTATATATTATTCCTAGAATGATAAGTACCATATTAATAATTTATAATTATATACATAAAACTATCCTATTAAATTATCTTTTTATTCTCATTTGAAATAAAAAGAAAAATTATAAACAAAATTTTCAGGAGCAAAGGCATTCAAAATGATAAATCTTAAAAAAAAAAAACATATGAAAGAACCCTAAAGGGATATGATACTGTTGTGCCAACCACTTGGCGAAATTATGATTTTGCATCAATATATAACAAACTGTCTTGTTTTCTTCAACTTAATTTCTGAATACCCAATTTTTGGTACCCAAAGTCTCAACACTTTGGAGTAGGTCCGATGCTCATTGGATCTACTTTGATTCGATGGGTGATCTGGCCATCCAATTGCATCAAGAATCGTGCGCTTTGCATAAAAATCCGTATAAGTTTTTATCAATTTTCGTGCACATAGATCTTAATGCTAATTGTACGGTAATAGAGCTAATTGAACCTAAAATTAAGTCCAATGTCCATCGGACCTACTCCTATCTCAAGTCTCAAACCCAACATCAATAAATGATACAATTTGTGTATGCCATTACAATCTTATTTTATTTTATTTTATTTTTGTATTTGATGATATTTTATAGATAAGGAACAACCCATATTGCTACAAGGGAAAGCCTCGTTTGAAGACAGCAGAGCAGATGCTATCTGTCAGCTTAGATCTTGAGAAACACCTTCATGAGGTACACAGTTACACACCTTCATTTGCCACACCAATTCATATAAAAAAATTGTCACACTAAACCCAGATTCGACCCTGTTCTGTTCAAGGTCAACTCTTGGTTGGTGTGATTATTATCCTTTGAATACTCCACTAAAATTATCTTTATCAAGTTGTTCAATGCGCAGCACTACAACCATGAACCATTCATTGCATTAAGTTGCCTTTTTGACCATGAATATATTTTTTCAAATTAAGAAAAAGGATATCCAACAGATAGTGGTGGGATAAAAATTATTCCTACTGCCAGATAGGTGCTCTCTTCATTGTTAAGTTCACATGCCATGTGTTAATTATTTTTTAAAGCCGCCCGAATATTTTGTTAGTTTAAAATATGATCATGTGATATAATCAGTGGTAATAATTCATTTGAAAACAGTTGTCAGAAAGTGCGCAATTGATACTTTTATAAAGATGAGTTTTAAAATCTTAAAGTAATATTTTTAATTATTGGATCAATCAATAACTATTGTGAAATTTAATCATACGGCTAAATATTATTTAACTTTGTCCTAATAAATATTAATTAATTTATGTTTGCTGTATACTTAATTTAGCGAACAAAACTAATTACTTTATCATGTGATCATGGATTGAAAATTGAACATATTATTTTATGTTATATTTAGAAATTAAAATCTTTCTTGAATTTTTATTTTTATTTTTGAGGTAAAGCAAAAAAAGAAATAGTTCTACTATTATAAAAGATGCCCATATCTTGAAATGTTAAACAAACATTCGAAAGATCTTAATTATTAATCAATACCTACCTTAATTTTATTAAAAAGGTAGAAGATTGCATACCGCTATATATTCTTTTTCGTTTCTCTGTCTGCATAATTGTATAATGTATATTGAAGTAATTTTATTTTACCTTTTGCGCAAATCACTGCAGCTATCTTTCCAAATATAATTAAGTCATTATGTCAGTAATTCGTTAGTAACAATTTTCTTATTTTTCTTATTAATTTGTCAGTAACATTTGATCCATCCATTGTAGGTTTCACTGCCATTCTTAATAGTTCACGGAGGAGATGACAAGGTGACTGATCCATCGGTGAGCAAATTGCTCTACGAATCAGCATCTAACACAGATAAGAAGTTTAACCTGTACCCCGGCATGTGGCACGCTTTAACCTCCGGCGAGCCGCCTGAAAATATGGACCGTGTTTTTCATGACATCATCTCCTGGCTAGACGAGAGAACGGAATCCGTAAATGTACGGTCTGAGATGGAAGAGAAGGCGAAGCACGACAAAATAGATCTTTCATCAGATATGAAATGAAAATAGATGAATAACTAAAAAAGGAAAAGAAATGTGATTTATTCTTTTATTTTTCTGGTTATATTTCTCTCCGGTGTTAACTGTGGGTTAATAATGCGGTGCATATATGAATACATTGCACCATTGTGTCATGAAAGAAATAGAAGCCTGCAAAAGTTATAGTTATTGTTAACTTGGTTCTGAAACATTAGTCCACATGTCAGCCTATGAATTATAACATTTTATAATTAAACAGGCCGAGATCTTTTAGGTTAATAATTAAGAAAGAGGCCCATTAAGGCTAAACATAACACACATCCTCATCTAACACTAATATATATTAAGTTTACCATACGACATTATCACAATTTCCGTGCATTAAAAAAATTATAATTATATACACATATAATGATACAGAAGGATGAATTACTGTATTAGGTTATACCGAGTTTATAAGGGCGTGTTCTATTTCATAATTTTGTATGGTTTTCAAAGAGTGATCAGGCTATGGTACTATGCATAATGCATATTGATTGAAACCTAAAATTTGACAGCTCTAATGATTGATCCGAACTATTCAACTTAGTTTTCATATAAATATGTACTTGTAAATTAAATTTTATATTTTTTTTGTACTATTTTTATTTTTATTTTTATATGGGTAAAAAATAACTTGATTTGAAAATTCTGAACCATACAAAAACAATGATTTTCTACTTATTTAAAAAAATAGCAAAAAATATATTGAAAATATATAATTTATTTCACAAATATAAATTTATATGGAGTTATATTGAACGATTCATGTACTGTTAGAATTTAAAAACTAAAAATATTAATCTGCAGTACGGATCAATCCGCACTATGCATAGTACCATAGCCTTGTTTGTTTTCAAATATTGTGATCATAGAAATCTAAATTATAATTGAGAAGCCATAATTCTGAAAAATCACGAATTCCATGTTATAGGAAGCCCATGATTAGATATTATATACAAGGGTTTGATACAAGACATAGTTATAGTAACTTTTACAATATAATTTTGTTCACAACAAAAACATAATTATAAGAAAATATTGGTTTTTATATTGACCATTATTTTACTTTTTTATTTAGGAAAAAATGATTATTATTTTATCGACTAGATTTCACTTGATTTATCGACCCATGCAGGAACGGATCGAAATCCAAGCCAAGAGATGTTTAGCGGTCATTTTTATTAATACCCTAAAAAAGAATAATTTAAAAAATGCCCCTGCATTAGATTCTTTTTCAAAATTGCCCCGTAGAAGACCGCCCGGAATACACTCTAAACAAAAATACTTTTTTTTCACAAAATTATTTAAATAAAAAATATTAAGATCTGTAAAAAAGAGAAAAAAAAAAAAAAGAGGACCATTCGGACCAGAGGCGATCTGGTCCCTAGTGGACCGCTCCTGTCCTGGGCGGTCTGCTATGGGGATTGAGTCGCCTGTGAACCTGACGGTCGGGGCAATTTTGAAAAAAAAATCAAATGCGAGGGCATTTTTAAAATTATCTTTTTTTAGGGTATTAATAAAAATGGCCGGATGTTTAGCCACTCATTTTTAAATTTTGAATCATATCTATTTTAATTAAATCGATTATTTTATAAGTTATTATTAGTTCAATTTTCTCGTAAAATTTACAAATATGTACTTATAGCTTAGATGTTACAATTCTAATTTGTGATTACGGAGACTTGAGTTTAAATGATGTATACTCACCATTAAAAAAAATAATCTATACTCACCATTAAAAAAATAATCTATACTCACTGACCGAATTTCATCACTATTAAAAAAATAAATCTATACTCACCATTACTTAAAATCAATCAAGCTATATTTTTTTAGACAATCGAATTACGCAAATGCTGTGAGTTTCATTGGCACATATATGAAATAGAAAAACATAACTAATTATCAATAATAATTTTAAAATGCAAATAAAATGTAACTTAGCAAACAATTACATACAAAATGACACTCCTAAGTCTTAATTCCTGATCTGCGTGCCCCGGAAAAAAACCACATTAAATCCGTCCAATCTAAACCGCACGAACCACATCGGATCAGATCACAACGGCACACCGCTTTTTATATTTAGAATTTATTTTTCTTTGATGCGATGTCCGGACGACGGAACCGGTTTTATGTCCAGTGGGCATAGAACCAACTCCTGTCCGATGCACGGTGTGCCGGTGTTTCAATCGTGCAATCAGTCTTTAAGTACGATATAAACTTTAGCACAAATCTTAATGTCATTCGAACGGCCATTAATGGGCACTGGACCGAATTTGGTCCGATGCCCATTGAAACACCCTCTTTCCCATGAAGGACTGGACATTTCCTCCGAAGAACTCAAAGTTTGGGTTAATTCGAACCGTTCGATCATAATTCCAGCCAATTTAATCCGAGGTAAAAATCGTAAAATGCACGGAGCCCTTTTAAATATTCGTGCCGGAGCAGATCCGACAACCCTGATCTAAACTAAAAATTTGAGTTACTTTCGGTGATTTGAATTTGATAGTATGTATGAGTATGACTATTGATATCCTGTCCTGTCTGGATTCGACTGGAGAGATAGTAGCCATTGTTGTTCCCGGATCTCTCTTTGCTCTCTTCTTCTGTTCAAAGTGAAGGAGTTGTCACTCGCTCGCTTGATTCAGTTCAGTTCACTTCAGTTGAAAAAGGTGATTTAATGTTGTCTTTCGTGCATCGCCATTACGCGGATTCAATTCATTGACTCCCTCGAACCAAAAATCGACATCATTCCTCGCCAAATGCCCAAATTTCGTTTCATTTTTGTTCTCCTGGCAAACCCTTCCATGTTTTTTCTGTTCATGCTCATGTTTGCTGCGTGTTTACTGTAATTAATAGCATTTCCTTTTTTATTGTCTCAGGATGACAACGCGCAGTTGGAAATCTTGCAATTTCCCAATTATCTTCCCTCTGCTCTCTTACTTTTGTTTAAGTAATGCAAATATTTCTCTAATTGCATGATTCAAACTGAATTTTTAGTTTCATTTTTAGAAATAACCTTTTTGTAACACTGGTATATGCAAATCTGGTACCGATACACTGTGCTTGCTAATCAAATAGATAAAGTACAGGAGACCCTGTAATAATGATGATATAGTTATGTCAGTGCCTACTGGTACAGTCTAGTATAGCTTAATGATACTGATACAATACTGATTTCTTTTTTTCTTTAATTTCCAACTGCTTTTGATAGGTACATTTTTGACAGCCACTTACTCCAGCCGAGCTGTCAGTGCATCAGCAGTGGTCCCCACCTCTAACTGCTATGCCCTTGATAATAACAGTCGCCTTGTTGATTTCGTATCCTTTTTTATTCATTGGATTATTTGTCTGATTCCACAACATCTCTTTGAAATTTGCTGAATTCATACAAAGAAAGTACATTTCAGTTGTTTTTCCCTAAGCTGCTTCTAATTTAGACTGATTGGATTGGCCACCCGTTTGAATATGACGGGCAGGTGCTTCTCAAATTCGTTCTGCTGAAATTTTATACAAAGAATTTCTTTCACAAAACTATTATCATTATAAGAGATGTTAGAGTAAATCTACAAATATGTTATAAATTTTCAGGATGGTGATCTTGTTGTTCGTTTCTGTAAAGATGTCGAGAAGCGGTCTCAAGTGGTGTGAAAAATATCTCCTTTTTTATTGTTTTTTTTAATTTTCTCATCCAAGTTCTTCTCAAATTTACCAATTGGGTTGAAATTCTGACAAAAGTGCAGTTAATGTGACTAATAAAAGATTCTGTAGGGTTACATTGATTTTGGACACTACACAACGTCCCGCTACTTTGTATCTGGACCTGAACCTCTTGATTTTACACAGGTACTTTTTTTTATTCCAATCAAGAGCGCACTGAAAATGCTATGACATTTGTAATATTTGAATAGCATACATCAATTGGATACTCTATGATACTAATTTTTTTTATCAAACTTATAAGAATGTCATCTAGGGGTGTAAACGGTTGGATATGGATCGGATAGTGGTCTTACCGTATCCGTATCCGTATCCGTTATAATTTTTCGGATATGGATACGGATAGTCTCGGATACGGATACGGATCGGATATCGGACGGATACGGATATTTTTCATAATTAGCTTGTTGATTACAAAACATCTATTATATTATTAAAATATTAGTCACTAATTATGTCATAGTGTTATATTGTTCATCAAAATATAATATCTATATGCAATTTAATAAATTATTGGTACAATATACAATTTAATAAATCAATTTAAGAACATATAACACATTGCTGTGGTTTACAAGTGTAAACGGTCGGATACGGATAGTTAAAAGTCTTACCGTATCCTTATCCGTTACAATTTTTCGGATACAGATATAGATACGGATAGTCTCGGATACGGATTGGATAATTTAGGTAATTTTTCGGATTCGGATCCGGACGAAATCGGATAATATCCAATCCTTTTACACCCCTAAATTGTCATCAGTTTTCTTCTTTAGTTATATCTTATTGAATTTTTTTTTTCTATATATTTGCAATTCAGAAATTTCATAGTGGAGATTTGATGAATTGCGAGCACACCTTTGACAAAATGGGGCGTACTGCCCAGGTATTATATTGCCCAGGTATTATTTTTTTGTTTTGTATTTGAATTACTCTCTCAATTTTATCTTTCTTTTCAGGTGAATATTGTATGCGGAAAATGCATAAGCGGTTCTTGCAAAGGTTCTCTCTTTCTCTGGTTTTCTAAATATGCCCACTTTTACATGCTCAGAGAAGATCTATAACATTTCGCAACAATATCAAGCAGTAAGTTATAATTTCGTTTTTGTAGGTGACCTAGGTTGCATTTGTAGCATGTCATATGACAAATCCATGTGCAGGTACTTTTAACAGAGTACCCTTCAACTTGCAAATTTCCTAATATATTTGCCATTTTTCACTTTTCAGTAACTGTTCAAGCACCACTTCTAAATTATATATGGTGGTCAATTATTTTGACAGCTAATGGGTACATTTTTCAATTTCTATATTTTCTCCAGCGTAACAATTGAGCTTGCTATTCCATGCACTAATCATGGGCCCCGTGTGTTCAAGGGCTTCACTGTAGGATTTAACCCTCGGTCATGGGAAATTGTAAGTGTTATTTCTTCTTGTTTGTTCTCTTTAGTTAACACTAGGTAAATATAGACTTGATTTCATTTTTTTTCCAACTCTTTCTGCTGTTTCTGATGGACCCAATTTCGTTTTCTTCTTCTTCTTCTTTTTGTTATCAATTGACCCAATTCTGGAGAAAGATAGGCCCAATCTCATTTTTGTTTTTTACTTGCAAGGTTTACAATGGGATGACTCAACTTGGCTTTGAGAAGGCATATGATGAGTTTAGGTACACTTTAAGAACAATTGAAGCTTTGGGCCGAATCTCATTTTTCTTTTCATTTTGCTCTCTTATTATTAATGTCCAATGTGCTTTAGCATTCTGCAAAATTTGCAGTTTTGGGACCGACCAGACTGACTTATCTCTGTACATAACTGCAATTTCTTCGTTTTCTGGCCTTGTTGGAAAACCAGTATTTCAGGTATAAAAAGACAATACTATGCTAATTTTGAAAAGAAATACTATATGAAGAAAGAGTTTATTAATTTTCTAGAATTTGCAGATTTATCCGCAGAGTGGGTTGGAGGTGAAACTCTCAGGCTCAGCAGCAAATGGCGCTGCTCCTTCGACTCTCTCTCCTTCTGTTCTTAATGTAAACTGGAGATGTATGTGCTTTACCTTTTTGATTAAAATTAGTTTCATGGTTTTGTTAGTACTTATTATTTATGTTGATACAAGATGACAAAAGGTGCTAATTGTCAATATTTAGCACGAATTAAAGTTGACAACAGCCTTGGTTAATTGAGTGTTTTGTTGGTTCTCTTACACTTGTAAACATTTTCAGGTGAAATAGCACAAGAGGATCCTTACGAGGTATATATTCAAATTCCAATAGAGGGTTATAATCCTATTGAATTCACTATGACAAAGATATGTGGTTAGTTATTATTTCATTAGCTTATACTAATGTATATTATTTTTGAAATTTTCTTTTGTTGGGCTTATTTCTAAGAAAGGAGTTAAATAATAGGTTCATATCTGTATATTTTCTGAGCAGAGTATAAACAAGGGAGAGAAGGTGATTCAATGAGAGGGTGGGCCACATTTGGGATACTCTCTTGTGTGTATGTTTGCATTAAATCTTTTGTCAATACAACCTAAACCTTTTCTATATTTTTTTCTCATTCTTTCTTTATAAATAAGACCCTTGATAATTTTTTTAATACAGAATGGTTGTGCTCTCATTTGTTTTTTGCTGTGGAGGGTTCATCTATAAAACCCGTGTTCAGAATCAGGTAGCAATATTTTGAACATCATTTTTAAATTCTTTACTTTATTAAAATCATATTGTTTTATTGAATGCTTTGTCTACAGTACGGCATCTATGCACTTCCTGGGATGACAATTCTATCTGCCTGTTTAGAAGCTGTGAGTATATGTATACATTTTCATTTTTACCATGGTAACCATTTTTTAGAAGATTCTGGACCATCCAAAAACAGCGATCGGAACCGATCAACCTGATCTTCATATTACATTGTGCTTAGCGACCAAATTTTACATTTTTTTAGAATTTTTTTAAATCACTGTTTTTTTATGGTCCACAATTTTCTCAAAGACTGATTTTTAAAAATTCTAAATAATGTAAAATTTGTTTCCGAGGACATTTTCATATGAAGTGTTGAGCGGTTCCGATCGACTGTTTGAACTTTAATTTGAAAATATGGATGTGAGATAAGAAAGGACTCTTGCTTCACAACTCACCATAACCCATCTCTACTGCTCAAGAAATTCAGAAAAACAAAATGTCAAGGAATATAAAATGCTATACCAAAATCTAAAAAAAATAAAGGACATAGTTATCTTATTTGCTGGGTTGTGCATAAAAAAAAAATTCAGGTAAGCAGTAGACCTGTAGGAGGCTACAATTCAGGATCAGACTCCAGTGGCAATTTCCCAAATCAAGCATCTTGGGATTCATCACAAATCAATCAGAGAAATAATGAGAGGAGATATGGCTCTATCTGATCTTTTCAAATCCTTTGATTTCTCGGTATGAATTTTGTTATCTTGACACCCTTGTTGTGGGTTTAATTTTTATTTGGAAAAAATAAACAAAGGTAGGTCAAGTGAAAAAATTGGTTAAATGGTAGTACTATAGTAGCCATCTCCCAGGAGTCACGAATAAACATCTCTGCTTGAGTTTCATAGTGAATTTGCAAAGAGTAATAATTAGGAATCCAGTTGACCAGGCAGGATAGAGAATTAAAATTGAAAAAACTAATTTCATTTCATTTCACAAGAGATTTGAGTTTTGTAACAAAAAACATAAAAAAATAAATTAAAAACAACTCCCAAACCTTATGCCACACCAAAATATAAAATCCTGACAAATCCAAACAATAGAAAGCCAAATGTATCAAGATAAAAAAGAAACAATAAACTGAGGTAACAAAGTAATAGACGAAGAGTTCTAGAAGGCACCATTAACCCTTCGGCAATTCTTCCTAACCTCCCCATTGTATCCAATCAAGGGATTAATGTTTCCCATTTTGACCATTGACTTTGCAAAATGGCTAAAGAAGAGTGCCTCATTTTCCGCATAGCTTTTAATTAAACTCGCCACAAACGGGTCATTGCCTGTTAAAAGAACCTCGTCTGAATTCAAAAGGCCTCTTCCTTCCAGGATTGACTTGTAGTAATAATTGTCAAATTTTACTGGGCTCGCAAAGTCAAGAGGTGAGATGTTGTTGTCGCCTCCTGACCTGGGGCAAACCCCAGTGAGAGAGTAATAGAAGGATCTTTCTAGGGTTTGATCAACCTTCTTGTCGCCGTTTTGGTTGTATAACCTTTGTTTAAAATTTTTACATCTTGCCACTCCTATTGTATGCCCTCCTGTAATATTATGAAAGGTAAATATTTTTTTATTAATTATCAAGATATTTTGTATTAATTAAAGTTAATTATTATTTTTTTTTTTTTTACCTGAGAGAGCAGCCAAGTCACCGTGGTCTAACCCTTGCCTGGCAAAGAGTGTGATAAGATTCTGTATAGTTGAGTTTGGTGGTGGGATATTTGCATTGGCACCCTTTAAACTTGCTGTTTTTGAATCTTTTCTTCCCAGAGGAAGCTCCCATGCTGGCCCACCACTCTGTATTAAAAAGTTCCATCAAATAATGAAATGAATTAGTTTTTCATATATACTTTTTTATATTGGACAGTTCTTTTTGAAAATTCTTACCAGTAAAGTTGATCCTCTTGCGGCAAGTGCTATAATATCGGCACAGGAGATGGTATTGGGGCATGCCTCTTCAAGCTGTGCTTTGATTTGATCTATTACTTCAAATCCTCTCAGAGAGTTCTTATTTGGGACTGCATTTTTCTCACTCAAGATATACTTGCTATCATCTAGGAGAACTGATGCATCGCAACCCTGAAACAGTTTTGTATGAAATTAAATTTCTCTCATGGTGGTGACTGTCTCATTGTACCATTCTTGTGCCATGTAACAAACACTTGTTACAATTTATATTTTGTGGTACGTGCTAAGTAATGGCGAATTGGTCGTTTGCACAAAGTTTCTTAATGCATTTATACTTTTCCCATATTCTATGATAGCTAGTTTTTAAATACAAGAAAAGGATAAAGTGCAAAACAAAACTATTTGTTGTGACTAAATGTGTATACATTTTTCAGTTGTCAATACGGTCTATTACCTGTAAAAAGGAAATTTTAATATTGCCATTTCAAATTTCAACTAATGATGCAAAAGATAATAAGTGGCATGATGGGGGCAGTAAAAGGAAAATAAGGGCATTTTTTTTTACCATTTCTCTTAATTTTTACATGGTTTATTGGAACATATACGGCTATTTGTACGTTATGTAGATTTGAAATTTATGCAGTTTAGTTTGCGGTTTGTGTAGTTTTGATTGCTAGTTACCTGTACGAAACAATCATGAAAATGAAGCCTTAAAAGAGAAGCAGCCATTCTTGGGTCCTTAGAAATTGCCTCCTTTAAAACCGATATTACAATTTCGTCAGCTTGTGGGCACGTAAACCGATAGTATTCCGGGCATAGACCTGTTAATGGATGGGCTTCATTAGGGAACCCAGAACCCATGAAGTGAGTAGTGTAACCAGGGAAGAATGCGAGCGAGACTGAAATATACAGAGAGAATGTTGCTAGTGAGAGGAGATGCTGATTTGAAAGAGCCATTTCAGTGTTGTGTTTGTTTTAATTTGTTGAATGGATGAATCAGGATCTGTGATTTGGGTTCAATTTATATTAAAGAGGATTTGTTTCTGAATTATGGTACCAACTCCACTCATTTCATTATGAATACAACTTCTTCTTTTTTTTCTTTTGACCAATAATTGTATATCAACCAATATATTTGAGTCTGGCTAGTATAACATGTGTCATTTCAGTCTATATAACACCAACTTCAAAACCTATTGAATCGACTTCAAACGGTGAATCCAAACTGTTCAAACTGATTTACTTCATTAGTTATGCATTTCATGCAAAAATTTTAATTTTTTGAATTTCTTTAGTATCAAGTCAAGCAGTCAAATGTGTGAGTTTTTAAGTTAATTTTAATACATTCATTTGTCAACATTTTTTACCGCTTGATTTAATACTAAAATAACTCGAAAATATAAAATATTTGCATGTAAATATATCACTCATAAAGTAAATCGGTTTGAATGGTTTGGATTAGTCGTTTGAAGTCTATTCAACCAATTTTGAAGTTAGTGTCATATGACACTGATATCATACTAGCCGGACTCATTATTATTTGCTAATAAAATATATAGAGACATAAATCATTAGTAGAAGCAATTAACATAGGTCATGTAAGTTATTAGTAGAAGCAATTAACAGAGAGAGATGAATTAATCATGTT
>CAXKVR010000492.1:0-26690 GCA_964058845.1 Carex sylvatica
ATAGCCCTAAACAAAATTTGGAAAGATGTTATTGTTTTCATTTTTATTGTTGAAACTATATAATCAGATGAGAAATGAAAAAAAATAAGGAAATAGTTTAATTGCAGAAATCAGAGATAATTGTAAGAAGAAATAAGGAAACAGATTGTTAGGGATTAATTCAATTTTAATTGTGACAAACCATATAGTTGTTTGTGTGGCGAGTATGTTTTTAACTAAATTTAGACTTCTACGCATAAAACTGATGTATTTAATAAAAAAAGGCCAATTATGTGATTGGAGGATTGATATTCAATTTGAAAATTCATCTTTCAATCTCAGTCATTAACGAATTAGGATAAATACGTGCATAATATAAGAATGAAGATATATCATGTAATTAAGTAATGTTTTACATATTCTCTGTACCGTTGGATATTAAAGAAATATATATATCAAAGAAACAAACTTTGGAAGAAAAATCTAAGAAAGATAGCTTATAGCAGCTAGATAAATATATGAAACCATTGGATATTAAATTTTACCAATTAATCATAAAAATAAATTGTTATTCCTTTCTGCTACATATAAAAAATCTATTTAATTTAAAATATCTTTTCTTGACTTCAAAATTCTCCATTTCATTTTTTTAAGTAACTAAGAGCATCTTCATTTCTGATAATTAGCATCTACAGAAGACCCCATTATATAATCTTTGTTTGGTTTTTGGTCATAAATGCTTGGAGGAAAAAAAAAATCAATTTTATGAATGCATTGACATTTCAATCTCTTATATATATGTACCTATTTATAAGCTACTGGATTTACAAAATTCACTAAATATAGAGTGAAAATAAATATAGAGTGAAATTAAAGTGAAAATAATATAATAGATATAAAAGTTATAGTCATTTGATCTATTGTAAATACGTTTTTTTTTATTAATGAAATTAAAGTCACTAACTTTTAAAAAAAATTAGTTTATCAGAAATATATAAATAAACTTTTATCATTATTAATATAATTGCTAATAACGTGGAGCCATACTGGATCACACTGGATCAGTTAGAACCAGTGTTCTAAATAGCGCGCTATAGCATTTTTGGACCCTAAACGCTAAGCTATGGCATCAAAACGCGCTATTTGAGCTACGGACGCTATAGAGGTAATAGCGGTCCGTTATAGCGCATAGCGTGTAGCGCAAATAGTGCGCGTTATGCAACATGGGCTGTTTTTTTTTTCTTTTCAATTTATATGGGCTTTAAATAAAGGCTCATATTGAATTTTAACCGTGATTTTTTTTTTTTGCAATTGACGTACTAAACTTTATATTAAATTATTAATTATTAAATGAGAGATCCATCAAATGAAATCAAATAAGGAAGCTACAGCGCGCTATGCAACATGAGCTGTTTTTTTTTCTTTTTAATTTATATGAGCTTTATATAAAGACTCAGATTAAATATATTAAGATATTTTTTGAAGTAACAAAATGATACTTACTATATGGTAGTTTGAATATTTTGAATATATTAAGATAGTTAATTATGCAATGATGTCTATGTTATTTTGAAATTTAAATAGAAAAAGATAGATTATGTCATGATGCAGAATATATTTTGAATAAAAAAAGATCGATAGTTTATGATAACTTTGGATATTTTGAGTCGTAATTTGAACTTTGTATTGGTTCAATATGAATATTATAATTTTTAATCAATTTGATGTTATTTATTGTTCTATGAGACTTAGATAATGTTGATATTTAGTACAAATATATGATATAATTTTTATAAAAATAAAAAACGCTATGTAGCATAGCTTTTGTTATTTTTTTATAGGCTTCCCGCTATGACGCGATAAACGCTATTTAGAACCTTAGTTAGAACTCAACTAAAATAATTAATATAATGTTACAACTGGACCACTCTGGATCACCTCTCATATCATGCATAATAATAAAATAAAATATTAATTTTCTACATATCCATCTCATATCATGCATAATAATAAAATAAAAGATTAATTTTCTACGTACCCTTCAATACATCTCTAATTTCTTATTTACTCCTCAAATCTTTAATTTATCTTATTTGTTTCTTAATTCTTATAACAACTTCTTATTTATCCATCACTTAACAATTTTTAAATTATCTCTAATTTAATTATAAAAAATCTTGATTAAAAAAACTAAAAGACAAAATTGTCCTTCTTCTTTTCTTTCTTTTCTACATCATTAAGTGTCACAAGCCTAATTGAGCAGAAGCACCTTGAGCTTTTCATTTCCAATTATCAGTGAGTTGGGTTGGGATTTGGAGGTGAGAACGACTTTATAGGCTGAAAATATCTTTGAAAAGAACCTCCATTATTGTCAAACAACAAGAATTTTCAAAAAATTTGTTCTTTTTGAGGATTTCTAGTAAAGGCCTCTATCTGACTCGAACAGGCGTAGCTTCTCACTTTAATTGAACACCATTGTTGCATGTAGATAAACCCCTTTTGCAATGAAATGTTTCAATTCTTTAGACCAACTCAATTTTTTAAAGACCAACATGGAAAGAAATTTTATTTAGTTAGTACAAACAATGCTGAAATAAATAAATAAAAAAGAGAGAGAACAAGGAAGAAAAAGTTAGAAATCTTGGAACCTTTGATAGGCCCACACTCAGAATACAAATAAAATTAAAACCCCCTTAAGTTCGAAAGAAATTTTCACGAAATAATTGAGAAAAGATAGATATGAAAGATGGTCATGTTTGATTGTGAAGTAACTTTAATTCAGAGTAAATTGCTTACTCCAAGTTAAGACGAAGTAAATTAATTATGTTTGACGAAATAAGCTAAACCATCTTTCTAGATAGAATAAGTTACTCCGGTTTAGCTCACATGTTACTCCATTTTACTCCTATTTTACTTCTCGTTTGACTTCTTAAACGTGGAGTAAGATATTTACTCCACCTCTTAATCCACAACCAAACATGGCCGTGATCAATGACGTTACTAAAAAAGTATTTCCTACAGAACCACCAACACAACTAGGTAACAATCCCTTGCTACCTGTTGTTGTGCCCTTTTTCAACTGCAACTCCCCACTCAGTGGGAGACTTTCGATCTATACACTAAGATATTGGAGTTGTTCTAACATTGATGTCACTAGAAAATAAAGAAAAGAAGAAGGATAATTTTATCTTTTACTGTTTTAATTAAAATTTAATTAAATTTTTTTATAATTTAATTAGAGATAATTTACAATTGATCTAGTGATGAATAAATAAAAATTGTTGTAAGAGTTAAGAGACAAATAAGATACATTAAAGATTTGAGAGATATATAAAAAAGAGGAGGGTTAAAATGCACCCAAATTTTTGTGCACCCAAATGCATCTTATCTTTCAAATCATTTTTCTCTGTTTTTAAAGTCCGAATAGTCAATCCAAACAGTTAGATGCGATATATATATTAAGATGTACTTGGAGACCAAATTTTATATTTTTTGAAATTTTTTTACTATTTATTAAGCCACTTTAAAAATCACTGATTTTACATTTTCTGGATCATTGGATCAGCGATTTTCAAAGTGATTTAATAAATAGTAAAAAAATTTCAAAAATGTAAAATTTGGACTCCAAGTACATTTTAATATATAGATTGCATCTAACGGTTCGGATTGACTGTTTTGACTTTAAAAATGGAGATAAAAGATATGAAAGATATGGTGCATTTGGGTGCACAAAAATTTGGGTGCATTTGAACCCTCCTCTATAAAAAATTAGAGATGTTTTGGAGGTTATATAGGAAATTAATCTTAAAATAGAAGATTGATTAAGAAGTGGAGGTTGGCTACTATGCTTATTATATAAGCATATCCCCACATATGCTTATAACTCATTTTTGTGTTTCTAATGTCTAAATGGTCGATCGGAATCGTTCATATTGTTCTCCATATTAATATGTGCTTGGAGACTAAATTTTATATTTTTCTGAATTTTTTACTATTTATTAAGCCACTTTGAAAATCGTTGATCCAACGGTGACTTAACAAAACAGTAAAATTAGAAGTCACCGTTGGATCAACGATTTGGCTTAATAAATAGTAAAAAAAATTCAGAAAAATATAAAATTTAGTCTCCAAGCACATATTAATATAGAAAACAATATAAACAGTTCCGATCGACCATTTGGACATTGGAAACACAAAAATGAATTATAAGCATATATGGAGATATGCTTATATAAGCATAGTAGCCAACCTCTTAAGAAGTGAATCGTCTCAAGTCACAGAAAGAGCAAAATTACTGGAACAAACTTATAAAGAACTTTTGTCGTGGAATTAGTTGCATATATACAACCATATCTTAATACCAACCGACACCTTGAATGCATCTATAAAAGCAATTTCAACGATGCTCTGCCTCACCATTCAATCTATCTCAATCGGCTCAACTGCTTTCTCTTGACCAGGTAATCTCTAAACAAAATATATATTCCTTAAATCATTGATTTTGTAAGAGGATTTAGAAAAGGGTGGTCTGTACCTGTTTTCTATTATAAAAGTTGAACTGAAAAATTGAGTTTGTTTTGTGGTGTAATTCTGCTGAAATCTGAGATAAAATTGAAAATTTTAGTTTTTGATAATTTAAGCTTGCATTTCACCTAAGAAGTAAGGTATAAGTGCATGGTACCACTTGTACCAGTGATGGTCGAAGTGCGCATGGTCTGAATTTCTGAATTACATAAAGTTATTTGATTTGTATTGGTATTTCAATCCTAGACATGTGAAGTCATATTCATTTCTTCCTATTCCTTTCTTTTTATTATTTTCATTTCCCTCTTCTAATTTGACTTTCCAATTCCTCTTTTCATTTTCCTCTTCTAATTTGACCTCTCAATTGCTTTTTTCATTTCCATCTTAATCATTGATTTTGTAAGAGGATTTCTGTATTGGAAAGGAACTGAAAACGTACATGTAATTAAGAAAATGCTGGTCTGTACCAGTTTGTACCGGTACTACTCTTCTATTATAAAAGCTGAATTGAAAAATTGAGTTTGTTTTGTGCTATAATTCTGTTTAAAACTTTAAATCTGGGGTAAAATTGAAAAATTGAGGTTTTGTTAATTTAAACTTGCATTTCACCTAAGCAGTTTGCTATGGTGATGGTACCACTTGTACCAGTATGGTATAAGTGCATGGTCTGAATTTCTGAATCACTTAAAGTTATTTGATTTGTACCAATATTTCAGTTCCTAGGCATGTCAAGTCATATTCATTCCCCTCCATTCCTTTCTTTTTACTATTTTCATTTTACCAGTATGCTGAAATACAACTTTTTTGTGTCTTCTATTGTACTGCTTTAGGCTGGTGCTGAACCAAATTTAATTTTGGTAATAATTACATAAAACTTTTTAGTTTTGGACTTTGCTTAATTGCTGTTCAAGATATAATTTTTTAGTTTTGTTCTGTGCGGAACCTAATTGTGGTCTTATTTGTGTTAAATGATGTTATGAATTTGTGCTTTTCTGAGTTTGAATAATGCATGAACTTTGTGTGATTGCTATTCTGATAGGGTAAGAACCAGTCAGTATTTTAAATGTGTTAAATGATGTTCTTTAGTGTTTTAAATGTGTTAATTGTTGCTCTTTAGTGTTTTAAATGTGTTAAGTGCTGTTCCTTAGTTGCTGGGAGCCTACTTTTCTGTCTGAGTTTTTAATTTGGTTGAATAGGGGAAGAATTTGGTTATAATTGTGGTAGAGTCCCTTTCTCAAGTGGGATATGTTTCTTCCTTTGTTGAACTTCCTTCTTTGGTTGCTGAGAACCTTTATCTTTTCTGATTGTGCTTTTTTGGATGCATTTGTTGTTGAATTTTTGCATATATGAACTATTTTCTTTGTGTTGAACTTCAATAATTATTAATTTGGTTGAATTTAGGTTAAGATCAGTATTGCAATTGTACCTTAGTAAGTACTGTTCAGGGTTTTCAGTATGACATGCAATGTTTAGGGTTATGAATTGGTGATTCACTGCTTTTTTTATTTAATGATACAATTTTTAGTTTAGGTTGAATTTTTTTTCATGTACTGTTATTGAATTATGGAAATTACAATATAACATGTACTGTAACAGACTAATGGCGATATCGGGAGAGCAAAGCAATACTGATGGCATCCTAAGTCATGAGAGAAACTGGTCCGAACTTCCAAAAGACATTCTCAATCTCTTCTCCAAAAAGCTCCCTGATATTTCTGATTTCATACGCTTCCGTGCTGTTTGCAAGAGCTGGCATTTGTCGGCCCCAGTCACTGATCCTCCCCCACAACTCCCCTGGCTTCTAGAGTGCCGTCTAGAGCGCTATCAAGACCTTGAAAACGCCATTATACGTTTCTACTGCCTCTCTTCTAGTAAAGTTCATACTATCACCTGTCCAGGTTCCCGTCGTGCCTGGCTCCATGGCCCCGGATGCCGCTATCTACTTTCCTATCTCTTGGGAAATTCTGAGAGGTATCTCCTTAATCCTCTTACTCGTGATCAGATCCATGTTCCTTTTGTTAATGACCTTGGGTTCTCCCCTGACTATATTGGTCCGAATCCAATTGAAGGCGGCGATATTGTGGTTATATCGGGAATTAAAAGTTATTCTGGCAATTGGAATACACCAACCAATTTGATGGCTTTTTGGCAACCTAACGATGACGATTGGGTCTATGTAGAAGGGGTTGGCAACAGTGCTAATGCATTTTATATGGGACAATACTTTAGCAATGATAGACAAACTGGCATTACACATGTTATTGATATTGCAACAAAAAAATTGGCATATCAAGTTGCACCACCAGAGGGCACAAACCCTTCTCTAAAAGGTTATACAGTTATGGTCGAGTCGGGAGGAAAGATCCTAAGGTTGTTCTATAATTATGAGGCAAAGCCATGCCACTTTGATATATACTTTCTCTATTTCGGTGATGGTGAATCAAAACCTTGTTGGGTGAAAATCACTGATATCGGTAACCAAATGTTGTTTCTACAATATAATCGGGGGTTAGCTTTATGTGCAAGTAACTTTACTGGATTCAAAGGGAATTGCATTTACTTCATGAAATACAATCAATATCTTTGTAGATACGACATAGGAGATGGTACAATTGAGGTGCTGCCTTGCCCTTTTGATTCAGTGGGGACTTGGTTTGTGCCTAGTCTGGTATAGCTCTCTGATGTTAAATATGCACTAAACATAGATCGTCACTGTTGCCGCTTGGGTTAATTTTAATCCCACTCAGGGTTATTATTAGGATTTATTTTGATTCCAACAAATATTCTAATATGGTGAAATTTGATCTTTCGTAATCATTCACCATGTTGGATATTTATTTCCATTTTATATATCTAAATTATGACCTTGATATGTTGTATGACTGGCTATGATTCATGAATATGTAGTATGTGGAAGTAATTACTATTATGTTACTGTTTCTGTGTATCATTATTTACATGCCAAACAAATATTTTTCGCATATATATAAGGTAGGTTGTTCTACCATTACTATATAATAATATGACTCAATATTCCATTAAGAAAATTATATGTTATACAAGAGTACCACGAATAGTTAAATGGGACTTTCATATCACACTAGATCTGGATGCAAGGAGAATGGTTAGATAAATATAGTTAAATTGTTGCATAAATATGACTGTCCAAATATAACAAGTTAGTTTTAGATAAAAATTCGGAAGATATGGCTAACTAAAAGCTATACAATTGAAATTGATGCTCTGAAAAGATTTGAGTACATATTAGAGATGGTAACTGAAACAAGTACCAGTTCGGTACAAGATCTTATAGGCTACTGGTACTGTATATCAGTGGGTCTCAGGATGAGAGCGGATGGAAGACTGGAGACCACATGTTTATGAAATGCAGGTATTTATTGGCCTTTTAGAGCAATTTTCAATTTTGTATGTTTTCTTTTTCTATAGATTATATGTTGACCTGAAGTTCCAAGCATGTAAATTGTGCTAAATAACCCAAAGTGTAAGTTCTAGATGTTGAGGTTTTTATAATCAAATACAGTACATGCTGGTAATAATAATATCTGATCCAAATCAGAACACACAGAATTGTCCAATTTTGGACCTGAACCCGACCGGTCTGATTTATTAGTATTCCTTTTCACCAGTACTTGTGTAAAATATTAACCCTACTTGAAACATGAGCAATCCAAAATCAATTTGACCCTAAGCCAGATGTGAAGCATGTCTGCATGTGCATTACCCGACCGAAACATTAGTCTTGCCAATCTGATAATTATGTTAGCTGTTCGGTAACCTTCCTTTAGGCTCCTTTACTCCTTAATCTATCTTATTATTCCTGAACAAGTTCACCTTATTCAGGATTAACATACCTCCTTAACAATTTGCTTAATCCATGTGTTTCATTGCCTTTGTTTTTCTTAGAGCCTCCTTAAGACATTTTTTTATACATTTTTTGGACCTTACTGCCCTTCTCCTTGAGGAACAGTAGAAGTGTTGCATTTTTTAATGCTCCCTTTCTATCTTTCTCCTGCATAGATACCAAAAAACTTTCTCCTTTTCAGCTCCTTTTTTAATATCGTGATGAGCTCTCTTTTGACATCCATTTTGACAGGTATTTTTCATCCCTTCTCTTCGTATATGGCAAGTATGTTGGTTGCTCTTTCAATGTTCAGATTTATACTAAAAAGCACCATTGATAGCAATTTTTGATAAGTTAATTGCCAATTAGTTTAATTGGTAATTTCCAATTTCTCTTCGTGAATGACAAGTACTGGTACGAATCTAGCATGAACTGCTAAAGTTAATTGGTGATTCCTAATTGTGTTCATGCCTTTTTTTTTTTTTTCTTTTTTTTTTTTTCCTTTTCGCTAACAATTGAGTTTGTTCCTTTTGTCCGATATGTGAGAATATATTATTGGTGTTGGTCATTTCAAACTGGTTGTATTTTATGCAATTTGTGAAAACAATTTGGAAACTCGGAAGAGCATAGTCTGCTCCTGATTAAATAATTTATGGAGCACACAGTCTTATAGTTCGATTTTTAGAAGTTAATATCATAATGAAAAATCCAAAGCTTCCAGTTTTCTCCTAGACAAGTCGATATATTAAATTTTAGTTTGTGCCTTGAGTGTGTTTCTATATGTGTTTCTCCACACTGCAATCTACTGGTAAGCAAGTTAATGCAGGATACTGGTAATCTGAAAGTGCCCCAAACAGATCCCTTGTTCATCTCACTACCGAATGGGTTGAACCTTGGCAAAGCTGTGAAACCATGGTATTGTTTTCGATGTGAAATTTTTTGTTTATGACTACAATGGTACTAAACATCAATTTTGTGTGTATACACTTAGAAATGAGGACTGGAATGAATAAAAGTCGGGTAGTAGCATAGAAGAGCTTTAATGAAAGAAATGAGAGCTTTTGAGCAAAATAAGAGGGCTTAAATCCCTAAAATTTAATCTCTGTGATTTTCTAGAAAAACAAGGACTTATGTGCACAATCTAGGTTTTAGAATAATTAAGTCTTAATAAAAGAGCATAAACAGCCCCGTAGCACAGATTTCACAGTGTGCTATGGGTTTATTTTTCACCTAATATGATATTTTTTGCTTAAATAAAAAAAATTGATAGCACAAGTCCGGTACCTGAACCAGAGTGCGTATCCTCTGAGATATCTCATATTTTGCGTGACCGACGTGTCCGGTGCCTATTCGGGGGTGATGTAGGGGCCAGTATTATTTGAGCTTTGAAATTCGCGCAAAACGCATTGCAATGATTGAGATTTTTCAAAAAGTCACACAAAATATGAGATATCTCAGAGGATGCGAATTCCCTGAACCTACCACTGGTACAAGAAAAATTCAATAAAAATAAATAGGACACATCTTGACTTGCATGCATCAGCCTAACAAATCAGTAAAAATTCAAAGAAAATGTAAAAATGCATTTACAGTTTGAATTAGTTCATGTAATGTAATGAGAAACACATTAATTAATCATAGTTAACAAGATTCGTTCAATTTTTAACACTTAATGTAATGAAAAATAAATTGCAAAAATCATAAATTTTTTAACACTTGATGTAATGAATAAGCTCAACTGTTTGGATCTTTCATTAAGATTTTAAATTTAACTAAATAAAAAAGGCAAGGTTGGATCATTTCGTGGCATCAAAAAATTATGTCATTGGAACCCGTTCTCTTTCGTAATTTATCTAATATATATACTTACGGTTCAAATTATGATTTTTCATGACTAATCAACATATCAAAATCTTACATAATATCAAATTTATTATATTTATGATTCCATAACTATTTTATATTTTAAAAAAATGAATCTAAAATAGTAAAAAATATCACTTAAATTTCAAAAAACTATTTTGTATTAAAACTCATTAAAATTTATAAAGTTTCATTTTACTCTATACTAAAAATAAATGAAAAGTATGCCATGGATTGATTTATGAGCACAAATGATTTATTTTCCTACTTGTACCGTATAAACCAACTAATTAGAATATTAAATATTTTTCTATATTTGCTACATCTTTTTTATTTTTTTTAGTAAAGGATAAAATAAGAACTTCATAAATTTGAAATGTATTTTAATAAAAAAGATGATAAATTGAATATATTTGTGAGATTTTGAAAATTTGAATTATCAAATATGATATTATAAATTTTGGAAAGGAAATAAACAATTTCAAAATTTCGGAAGGATATGCTTAAAAATATCCCCACGAAATTTTCTCTAAACAAAGTTGCGCACGAGGATCACATTCTGAGTTCCGATATACGAGTAATACTAAGGTACCTGACCATGTAGAATACCCTAAGCCCGACCAAAATTGTTTAAGATTTCTGTCAGATTAAAATGAACGACTCAGATCTCATTCTACTCGCTCAGGTATTGCACTAGATTTGAATTACCGAATCTCATTCTATTCGCTCAGGTGTTCCTAAGGTACTGACCGTGAATAAGCCGGACCAAAATATTTCGAAATTCGTATCAGAATAAAATAAATGACTTAGATCTCATTCTATGTATAGTGACGAATAAATAGTTTGGATTCGATTTGATAAAATTAAAAATTTGTGATTTAGGTATAATACGAGTGTAATTCAAAAACGATCCGGTAGAATAAAGAGGCACTAAAAAAACCAAAAAAAAAAAAACGCTTAGTGAATGATTTTCATGTCTCAGTTATTTGTTTGTGGAGAAAAGACGTGATTCAAGCAAAAAAAAAAAAAAAAACTTTTTCATCTGACCAGGAGTGGTCTCAGGATTCCTGCTTGCAGTGCACATGGGAAACTGAAAAAAAAAACAGTTATTGCTATAGTAACAAACAAAAAGTTCAGATTCAGTTCGACGGATTTAAAAATTTATGATTCAGATATAATTCAGAAATAATTCGATACAATAAGAAAAAAAAAAACTCCAAAAAGACTACAAAAAAGAAAATCTCTAAAAAAACCCAATAAAAAAAATTGGGATTTTTTTAGCATTTTGTTTGTGAATATATATATATATTTTTATTTTATTAAGAATTCGGCTCTAAAAAGTAAAAAAAAAAAAAAATTAAACACAAATAAAATGCAAATAAATCACGAGTCTTATTACTATGATTATTAGTCACAATTATTGTAAGATTTGTTAAACCAAAAGGTAGTTTATCAAAAGGAAAAAAGTCCGGAGGTTTGTCCATAAATACGCGAATTACCATTTTATACACGAATCATTCGCAAATCACTCGCCAATATTATTACTTTGTTTGTACGCAGACAGGCATTGCACTGGAAAAAAAACTCTCGGAACAAAGTTGCGCACGAGGATCTCATTCTGAGATCCGAAATCTGAGTTAACATTGCCAAGTACCTGACCATGTAGAATACTCTAAACCGATAGCTAAATATTTCGAGATTCGTGCCAGATTAAAACAAAGGCTTAGATGTACTCCGTCAGGTATTTCACTGATATGAACTCCCAAGTATCACGCTTCTGAGTTCCGAAATACGAGTCAGTATTCCTAATTACCTGACCATGACGAATACTCTAAGGTCTAAGCCCGACCAAAATTATTTGAGATTCGTGCCAGATTAATACAAACGACTCAGATCTCATTGTACTCCGTCAGGTATTGCACTGGATCTGAAGTCCCGAAATATCTCATTTGTGAACCCAAACCAGTAAACAACGCCACACTATCCAAATCAAGTCAAAGAGAAGAAACCCCAAGAAATGGAGATAGCTTGCTGCTCCACCTCTCCAGTCGCCGCCTCTTTGCTCCTGAGCAGGAGCAAACGCTCCTCTGTCGCAACCCATGCTTCGCTCTCTTTCACTTCCAGGCGGGCCCCACAGGCGCCACCGCTAGTCTCCGTTTCCAGGCCACGCCGGACCAGATCGCCGGCGCTGAAGTGCAAGTGTTTCTTCGGATTGGGTGTGCCTGAGTTGGTGGTGATTGCTGGTGTGGCGGCACTTGTCTTTGGCCCAAAAAAGTTGCCGGAGATCGGCCGGAACATCGGCAAGACTGTCAAGGGTTTTCAACAGGTAGTATTTACTGAATACTGTTATTTAGATCTGAGAATGAAATTTATTTTGGCAATTTTGACTAATTAGCAAGAATTGAACAAGCAAGCAAGGAACTTTTGTGTAGCCTTGTCCTAATTTCCTATTTGAAAGCATCAATTATGGTGGGGTTGAGATGTCATTGATTAAACTCTTTCAAATGAGTTCATGGTAAAAATTATAATTCACAGTTTTGACATGAATGCCTATATATGAGTAGAACTAGGGTGTTCTTAAGTTCACCAAGCCCTTTGGTGAACTCAAGTTTAAAATCCGTCGGTTTCAAATGACGAATCCGAACCGTTGAAACCTGCCTATCTTATGAGTGATGCGTCTACATGTGAACATTTTAAACATTCGAATTAATTTAGTATAAAGTAAAACGGTCAAAAAATGTTCAAAAAAATGAATGCATTAAAATTAATTTATTAACCTTCTAATTTTGACTGATTGACTTTATACTATATTAATTTGAATGTTCAAAAAAATGAATGCATTAAAATTAATTTATTAACCTTCAAAAAATGAATGCATTACTCATAAGATAGGCAGATTTCAACGGTTCGGATTCGTCATTTGAAGTCGATTTGACGGGTTTTAGACTTGAGTTCACCAAAGAACTTGGTGAACTTAAGAACACCCTAGTTCTGCTCATATATATATATATATATATATATATATAAACTTACATACATAATCATGGTGTATATACTATAAACTTACAATATCATGATGTTATGGGTAGCTAAAGAAATTTTCTCTAACATTTTTATAAATACACCTCTGTCAAATTCTCAATATCAGATTGTTGAAATTGATAACAGAGTTGTTGAAAGGGGGCAAATTAATGTGCACCCTGCAAAATTTAATACAGAAAAGAAATATGTACCCTACAAAATTAAATGTATCATTTATGCCCCTTTCCAGTTTACTTGAAGAAATCCCCTATTTTCCCCTCGTTGCCAGAGTCACTCTGTAAAAAGTAGATTTGGTTGTATAATGTTTCACTGTGGTTTGAGATATATATCATTTATCAGGGATTTATATGGAATTTTGATCCTTCCGGAATGTCAGAATAGGTACATTTGCTTCTAGCCTCCTATTATCTTTGAATTTTTTTTTTTTTATCTGACAACTCTCTTGCATTTGTTTTAGGCTGCAAAAGAGTTCGAGACGGAATTGAAGCAACCACCCTCTGACAGCGGGGCCCCTCCACCAGAGAAACCACAAGCAGTTGTTGGTGGCGAGCCAAAGAAGGAACTGGAGACATCCAGTAACAAAGAAAGTGCGTGAAAGAAAAGTTAAAAGAAATTGCAGTTAGTTTCATCTGATATTTAATAATGTGCTTCTGTCTTCGTGTTTTTTGAGACCGGAAATTAGTGTAATCATGCAAAAGTACATTGTAGCTTTTACAAGCTTGTTGTTTTTATTTTGTTAGAAAGATGTTTGCTCTTGTATTTTGGTATCTTGCACAATTTTTTAAGTGATTAAAAACGTTAATACATAAAAAGGGAGGAAAATCACAAAGTATATAAATTGACACCAATTATAACAAATCACAATTAAGCGTAAAGGTGATTCCATGAGAGTCTTTAAGTTTTTCATTTCATTTTGCTGTATATATAGAACAGTTTATGTTTCTCCAGTTGCAAAAGAATAGATGTAAAATCAAATTATATGTGATATTGATTTCTCCAAATTGGACTTGTATCCTAGTTGCAACCTGGATCTGAATTTGGCAAATTATTAGATGAAGTATGCTTTGATACCACACTATGAATAAAGAATCATTGTTATATCGATTTCAGAAATGCAATTTTGAGATTTCGTTCGTATCAAAATTTAACATATTTTCTCAAGGCAAAAAATTAATGGTCAAGCTTCTTTATGCTGCTTGCCTTATTTACTGAAGATAATATTATATGCATAGTTTAAAAGTGTAATTTAAAATGGTAACTGTGACTGTGAACATGATATATGTGAGCAAATATCGTGTTCACATAAAATGTATCTCAATTTATAAAAACAATAGTGCAAAATAAATTCCAATTCTGTCACTAAACTAGG
The DNA here is from genome assembly GCA_964058845.1 of Carex sylvatica. Taxonomy (NCBI): domain Eukaryota; kingdom Viridiplantae; phylum Streptophyta; class Magnoliopsida; order Poales; family Cyperaceae; genus Carex; species Carex sylvatica. The sequence continues at coordinate 14,640 of CAXKVR010000492.1, forward strand.
AAACATTGCAAATCCACATCATATTTCAGTGAAATTTGCTCGAGTAAAACTTTTCAAGGAACACACAACAAAAAAACCTTCTTAAAAGATGATAAATGGGATAAATTTAAAAACATGATAAATACCTTTTTTTAACAGGAAATAAACAAGCTAAAAAAAACTATCCTCAGAATTGAGCAGTAAAGAAGCGCTCAAAAATTGGGTTTGTACGGTCATCTCAAACCAAGATGAGTTCTCATTATTTAATTATTGTAAATTCACGTTTGAATTTAGCATGCTTCAAGATCTCTACATGGAGGTGGTTTAGGTTCACCTAGTAAGGTAGTGTTGCCTCCTGCGGGTCCACTCCTAATGCGCTCTGGGTTTTGTGTGCCGACCTATGTAAAGAATAAATTAGTTTTTCTAGAAAATATCATAAAATCAAGCATATTCACAAGCAGAACCATACATCACCTTAAACGATCCCCACTACATGCAAAAAAATAATGTACATCACGAGTTAAAGTCCCTATTTAAATTCGCATTAGTATTTCCAATTTCAAAGTCCAAACAATCGATCCAAAACGTTCAGCATGATCTCCATATTAAATTGTGCTTGGAGTTCAAATTTTACATTTTTTGGAACTTCTTTTACTATTTTTTTAGATAGGTACAAAATCGCTGTTTTTCAAAAAATTCTGGACCATAAAAAAAAACAGCGATTTTGTACCTATCTAAAAAAAAATAGTAAACAATTTCCAAAAATAAAATAAAATTTAGTCTCCAAGCACAATTTAATATGGAGATCATGTTGAGCGGTTCGGATTGGCTGTTTGGAGCTTGAAATTGCAAAATATGGGCTTGAATTAAAATAGGTGCTTTAAATGGCAATGTACATTAGCCCATCTATATAAATGAGACAGACATGCCCCTTATTTATCTTCATGTAAAATCCTTTCTACAATTCCAATCTGGAGAATTAGTTCCTCATTTAATGGAGACAATTGTTTTGACATTCAATAAGGTGGTTTTCGTAATTTAAGTGCCACAAGAAATGTAAGAACTTGGGAATCTGTATAAAAAATTAATTGGCAGTAAAAGACTTACTGGTGGGGTCTCTCCTCTTCTTAACATCTCGACTATCTCAAGAACTCTCTTAGGAGTTACATCCTCCTGATAATTAAGGAAGCAAAAATTAAACAAAAGAAAACTTAAAAAAAAAAAATAATAAGATAGAAAGTCCAGGAATGAATTTTTACGTAATAATTGTAGGTGTAGCCTTCAGAACCCTTGGAATAATCGGCAACTGTAATCATGGGGGCATTCACACAACACCCCTGTAGAATTCACACCAAAGAAGACAGAAAAAAGATGTAGCTGATTTAGATAGAAAAAGTTTTGAAATACACCAATGTATAACCCTGAAAATATAGAAAATACTATACATCCCCTTATCACCCTTGTAACAAAGTTCAATTCTACACAAGCGAGGGAGGTAAACAGGTAGTTTTGGCATTTACATAAATTAGATGAGGAGGATGTGTTGGTTGATATGTTCCATGTTTTAAAGAGAAATATAAGAATATGTCTTGTAGGAGCATCCATGAAACTATTCTCACCTTTTAACATAATAGAATTTGAGATTACACAAGAGTAAAAAGACACACTTACCATGCATTCCATCTCTCCAACACAGAACATACCGTCCTTTGTTACCTCTGCAACAAAAGGTAGACAAATATAGAATATATAAAGAGAACTCAGTACCATACTAATACACGATGAATATTAAATAAAAAAAAGGCTTGGTAAAATGTTATATTGACAAAATGTGATGGTATACATATTATAAATAAGGGGGAATTTCATGCATATCCCTCAAAAACTTTGAAATTACATATTTCCCCCTCTAAAATTCATAATATTATATCTACCCTTCTAAATTAAAAAACTCACAAATTTACCCATATTATTGTCTTTTCTATTAAAACTCATTTTAAAATTTATGAAGTACCCACTTTACCTTTTGTTAATAAAAAAAAAATGTAGTAAGTTCAAGAAAAATGTCAGTCTTCTAATTGGTCAGTTTTAAAGGGCAAATAAGTCATTTCTCTACTTTTGACACATACATAGTGACATTTACGTATGTGCTTGATGTATACATGAATCATTGTGTTTGAAGTACATAGTGACATGCAGGTATATACTTGACATTTTTTGAGGGGTGTACATGATATCCCCATATAAATTTAATTCTAAGTAGCTTGTGTCCATTTTGGGAGGATGATGATACTTAACCTCACTTAGGATTTGTTTGGTAATATTTATATGCACACAAGTGATATTTTCCATCTAGTATGCAAACTGGTACTGCTTCTACCTGATGCTATATTATGTGTACTTGACAATTTAATATACTAACCATTTCGTTTGACACCAAGGTGTTTGAGCAGAGTGTCTTCTATTTCACGGGACCCACGAATCATACAAGGAGTTGTCCCACACACTAGTAAGTGATATTTTCCCACCTGATTAGAACAAAAATTTAACATGTTAAAAAGGGGATAATATCCCTCCATTGCAAGCAAGCCCCATATTTGTAAATAACAGATGTTAGTAGCAAAATTTCTTCTACGTGGAATATTGACCTAATATGACAAAAAAAGATGAACATCAATACAATATAAAGAGATAGGAACCTTAGTACGGTTAAACATTGTGTAAAAGGTGGCAACTTCATACACGCGTATAGGAGCAACTTCTAGGATCTTAGCAACCTGGAATATTAACACTGTTAGTGCTATCTAATTGTATAGAGGTTGTCAAATAAATCCCTTTCCGCTAGAGGATATGCTATATTGACAGAAAACTTGTTCAATAACCCTGAAACTGACACAATGCTTATCAAAATTAAACACAAAAAAAAAATTACAGATATGTTATCTATAATGTAGATAGCCCTCTTGAATGAGAACCAAATGATTTTTGAATCCCCCTAAATTTGATACCTAGTTAATCTAAACAGTAAATGCACATCTAATAAATATAGTTTTTTTTTTTAGGAACTTTTCACATTGGTTATCAGGGTTATACAGCTGAATAGTAACCCTCCATTTCCATTGGATGGGATAGATCCAACAGCATTATCTTTGTACCGAACAAGCCCAGTAAATACAACATATCAATAACTGGGTAATGATATAAATAATAGCCTCACATTGCATCATATATTTTGAAATAACTAAAATTTCATTTTAAGTCAATTCAGATTGTAGGATCTCGTCAAAAATGACACTTGTTTATCTGCAAAATAAATAACTGTTTTTGACTTTGAAGTGTTAATGTATTGATTTCGTACAAACATATATTTTTAACAGTGCTTTCAATATAATACATTTCACTATCTTTTATAATTTTCAGTAATTGCAGTGCCACTAAAAAGTAAAATCAAACATTCAAGTTAAATCAGGACACCAACTTTCTGTGTACCAAAATTTCAGTTCTGAGAAGGTAATTATAACATAGAATAACAGCAACGTATATACAACAATCATTTTGACCCCAGTTAGTCCCCAAAAAAAAAACCCAAGATGTACTCTTGTAAAGCACAGCCAATATGTATACTTATTATGTGTGTATTTAAACATACAGCATTCATTGCTGACACAGGGAGCCATCCGCCATGTTGTTGCTGTGCCAAATCCAGCATAGGAATAACTGCCGACTGCTTGTAATTCGATGGATAGTGTGATATTATCTCCTTGACCTGATTTTTTTTTTTTTTTTTAATTTCATCCACAAAAAATAACTATGAATAATAAGCTGTAAAAATTATCACTCGAAGAATGAATAGATATTACACCATCTGTGCAAAGTATAACAGCAGAGTCTCAAAATATTATTCAAGGATGTACAGCTAATTGGTTTACATTTTTAAGAAAAAACATCCGCATATTTGTTTCTAAAACTTGTGCATGAGCTATCAAGTTTATTGTAGTATTGACATTACGTCTTTTGACTACACAGGTGTAACAATAATTGTTTCCAAAATATCATTTTAAAGGTACATTAAACTATAGCTAATTGTGGGGTGGTACCGGCTTGGTACCATCTTCACATACTTGTGATTTTCTTAATGAAAATCAGTGGCATATGACCACTTTTATTAAAAAAAATAAAAATAAAAATAAACTATAGCTAATTCATACATTGATGGAGAAAACAAAACATAGCTTTATCTGGTTCTGATTTTATTATAAAAAAATTGACTATGAATTTTTTATGCTATCATTGGTGCCACCAATATATGATAAAATAAATATTATGACACCAGTCTCATATACTGATTCTAAATTAGGAAACCAAAGGAAACTAAACAAAATTTATGCAAGCAGGAAAACTTCTACCAGAGTATCAGTTTCTTCCCATATGCTATCAAAAAAAATAAATATATAAAAGAAATTGAATACAAAATATGGTCTCAAATTAAATACAATGCTTGCACAGAAACTATAGAGTTTACTGCATTATTGGCATGAAGTCTTTTGCCTAAACATGTGTAACAATAATAGCTCCCAAAATATCATTTTAAAGCTACATTAAACTATGCCGCTTCATACATTGATGGATAAGACAAAAATTACCTTTCGTTGGCTCTGATTTTCCTATGCTATCATTGGCACCACTGATTATACTGATTCTAAATTATAATTCCAAAGGGAACTAAACAAAATTTATGCAATGAGGAGAACTTATATCAGAGTATCAGTCTCTTCCCAGATACTGACAAGGAAAATTCCTTAAGAAAATAAACTGAATAGAGAATAGAGAATACGGTCTCTGATTGAGAGAAACTGAATGAAAGTTACCTTTTCCATATTGGCCTTGGAGAACTCCCATGTCATATCCGCTTTATTATCCGGAGATTCAAGGTGCTAATCAAAAATTACAAAAGAAAAAAGAAAAAAAGAATAAAAAATTGTGAAACTGAAACTTATACCAGTTCAACCAAATCAAATTCAGAGCAACAATCGAAATTTCTTACATAATTGAGCGCAGAGGAGAAAGATCTGGAGCTGGAGGCACCATTAGACAAAGCGATCTAGTAAAAAAAAGAAGGAAAACGAGAAAGAAACCCAAGCTTAGTTGATAGATGCGGCGAGAACTGGAAAAGAGGAGATCGAGAGAAAGGGTCAAATGGAGAAAAACGGCTTACTAATGGAGAAGGCCGGAGAGCTGATTGGATCTCGAGGAGGCGCTTCGCCACCATTCGTGCAGCCATCGTCAGAGCGAGCGCGAGAGAGAGAGAGAGAAAGGTGATTAGACGAGCTTCGGCACTGGTTTAATGGTTTTGCGACGGAGAGGGGAAATCAGCGAAGCATTGTCCTCTGAGGTAACAGAATATATTTTTTTTTATTCTGACCGTCCGATTAGCACCAGGCTAATCCGGCCTTAGGTAGAAAGCACATGATACTTTAATATTCGTGCTGATTCTGATCGGACGGTCTCAATCTATTACCTTAGGTTAATTATATTAATTCATGAGAGAGAATTTCTGCGACGGAGGGGTAAATCAACGAGGCCATATAAGTAACAGACTATTTCTGTTTAGATCCAGACCGTCCAATTAGGATCCGGTCCAATCTGGCCGTAGGTTAAATCCACGGGAATCCTTTAATATTCGTGCTGATTCTGATCGGACGGTCTGGATATATTACTTTACCTTAGGTTATATGAATTCCATCGAGAATATGATTAGAGTCGGAGTAGGTCCGATGCCCATTGGACCTACTTTGGTTCGATGGGTGTTGTGACTATCCAATTGCATTAAGATTCGTGTACTCTGTATTAAAATCCGTGCGAGTCTTTATCAATTTCCGTGCGCACAAATTTAATGCTGATCGTACGGTGATAGAGCCCATTGAACCTAAAAGTAGGTCCAATGGGCATCGGACCTACTCCTATCTCAATATGATTACGGGTCGGAAGGCGATTGTCATTGAAAGTGGGTCCCGAATGACAGTGAGAATACATACGGAGGCTGCTCGAACATAAAAGAAAACGCTATTAAATTCTGAAGCAAGTGTGCTTTGCCCCCTCTGAAAAAAGTTATATATATGGGAGTCCTCTATTTTGTTCAACCGTTCATTGAGTGAAATAATATTCCTTATAATGGTACAGAGAGCTTAATGGGTTAATTCGGTAAAATTTTATATACAATAGTTTAATATACATATATGAAATTTTTTTAATGCATGCTAATTAAATCACTGAAACTGATACTTTTTAAAGATAAATCACTGAAAATGATAATGCAAACTTCACTGAAGATTGCATATTAATCTTCAACATTCACCATTAATTCTTGATCACTTTCTAATGGTTTGGTCCTGCAATCAATAAGTACATATTGATCAATGTACCATACATATATCTTTTTTTTTGTGTTATTAAAAATTAAATGAAAAAAAAACATTAATTAGGAACAAATAAAAAAGATCATTAGTGATATTCAATTGACTACCTTAATTAAACCAAGCACTTGCAGTACTTGGGTATCCAGTGGCAAACACAATAGTTTTGAAGTGAAGTGCTTCTTTAGGGCCTGTTCGGCTGAACCGTTGGAATGAAAATAGAAATAGGAATACAAAATTTTTGAACTGATAATTATTGTTCACGTGGGAAAAAAAAATTCAACCTGAGTCAATTTTTTATTTCCCACGTGAACAGTATGTCGCTGAACATGCCCTTACAATGTGCTATGTGCACCTATCAAATTAATTTCATTTATCATTTGTTATCTAAAGTTAGAGAATATTAAAAAAAAAAGGGCTTCAAGGGACATTGATCATTATATTTACATGGCTCACTGAGATTGTCGCCGTGGCACCACGAGTGTCAAGATCATGTGCTATCTCTATTCTCGACTTGAAGTCAGAATAGTGCAAAACCTCTCCATTCTAATTACCCAATCCATGGAGATCTGGAATTAATTAATATAACCCATGGAGTTCTCTCCAGAGAGGCCACTACCATGATTTGCAAGGTAGTTTGTTTCATTTATGATATTTGTTGGCTTAATTGTTTTTGTTCTTGTATGATGCAACCGATTCAATATTCATAAGATTTATATCGAACTGAATTGCATAATTATCAAGGTACCTTACGAAATCATCTTTCGGTATAAAACATAGGCATTTCTCTATACCAAAAGATGATTTCATAAGGTACCTTGATGACTATGCACTTCATTTCGGTATAAATTTTATTTATCATATATATGAATGTTGAATCAGTTGCATGTATATATGATGAACAAGAACAAAAATGAAAAATTAAGGTAACAAATACTATAACAAATGAAACAAACAACTACTAGTGCACGTGGCCTCTTGGAGAGAACTCCATGGGTTGTATTAAGTATTAACTCTATATCTCCCTGGTTTGGGTAGCTTGAATGGAGAGGTTCTGCACTCTTCTGACTTCAAGTCGGGAATGGAGATAAACATAGGCATTTCTCTAGGAAATGCCATGTACGGTAGCTGGAAAAATTGTTTGACGAGGTCATAGTTAGTAGTAGTTGGAGCCGGACATGCTACTGGCAGTAGCTGCATGTTTGACGAGGTGCAGTTTAAGTCGATCATAAGCCCTCTTTTTCTATAACGACCATATGCAATCGCCCTTCTCCAGAACAATCAAGGGAATCAAAAGCATGAACAAACATGCTGCTACTGCAGGCCAGTTGGTCCTCCAACTAACAATTAATGGTTTTAAAGACAGAGTAGTTTCTCTTTCTATATATACCTTATTGTTTCTGTATTTCTTAATATGTGATCTTTGCTTATGGATGTCTCTATTTATTTCAAAGAAAAGTGTGTTATACGTCCATTAAAGTAACTCTTATTTACATTTGCAGGTTTACGAAGGATTAGGTAAATAAAAACAAGAAATATATCCCGCTAACGTACATATGACACTTTAGGACAACCCAATCATATGTACTTCTTATTATCTTCGGTTTCCTCTTTGCTTTATTAACGTCTTTTATATCATACGTAAGCGACTCGAATAGTTCCATAATGCTTTTGGGGGTCCCTAGTTGTTTCATAGAAAAGTGTGTTATATGTCCGTTAAAGTAACTCTTATTTACATTTGTAGGTTTGCGAAGGATTAGGTAAATAAAAACTCCCTGAATCTCCCTCCCTCCCTTATTTTTATTGATCAAGCTTAAACTTACAAGCAAGGTTTTTTCTTTTTATCTTAATTTTTAACAGAGACGCACCTCTGTTATTATATCTATGCTAGAAAGAAAAAAACAGCAACAATCATTCAGATATAGTAAATAAATATTAACTACCTATACATAGCTAAACATAACAAATACAAAAGATAGTGATAGATTGCAATCTTCTGGAAATATCTTCTCTGGATCTTTGCGTATCAGCTTGCCAAATCCAACATCCACTAACATACATATGTAAGATATCGTGTACTTCTTTAGGACTATCTAATCATAATTACAATGCTGATATGTAAGATATCGTGTACTTCTTATTGTCTTCGGTTTTCTTTTTGCTTTATTAACGTCTTTTATACCATACAAAAGTGACTTAGAGTTAATGGTTTCCTATGCTCTATGGCTACAGAAATTTGAATTTGAACGATGCAGAAGCTAGATAACATATATATTAAGGTTATATTATAGCTGTCCCTTGCATTACACAAAAAGTATGAACTTGTAGGTTAATATATGTTGTTATTTTTCTTATTTGGTTAGCTTTTTTTTTGTTCTATTTTTAGCACGCCATTCTTTAACAAACTCAAGCAGTTCGGCATTTGATTATGTCCAGATGACACATATAATCTCTACCTAACAATGCACATAGCTACCATTCTTTCCATTTCACTTGTCCGCATCATCATCATTTGATATATTGATGACATCATGAGATTATCAATCGTAGCCTCGTAGGATAGCACATCAGTTTCAGAAATGGTTTCCTTTGCCTGAAAGCGCTGCTTGTAATCTTTTTTCTAAAGAAGAGATGCTACTCTCAACATCCAATTGTCATCTTCAATTTTAATTTAATTTATAATAAAATAATTTTCTACAGAACACTCTTTAATGCGAGTACCATAAAATTTATAATAAAAATAATTTATAATCCTTTTTCTAAAAATATATAAAATCTCTACCTTACCAACCAAATCCGCATCCTCTGCATTAGCGTGTCGTTTGAGTCAATTTTTGGACCGTGCGATGATAATTTAGGTCAATCCGATCCATGGCTATAACGCAGGAACCATTTAATATTAGTGCGGATTTAAATCAAACGGTTCAGATTTTAACTCAAAATTGGAGTTAAAAGCTGTGAGGATACAAATTCCTACCAATCTCGGTCGGTATTGGATTTTTTACTTAATTGTAAAATCTATATGTAAAATCATTCCGTTATTTCTCTTGTGTTTTCCATTGTACTTCTAGTTTGGAAGATCAGAATATATATAAAAAAAAATTATATGGATTACTACAACGAGCCTAATGAATCTTTTCATCTAATAATAATATTTGATCAAACCATGCTGCAGCTCAATATATCTGATGAAAAACGTCACAGACACGAGTCAATAATATTTAAGCTAGCTATATCATGATCATCTTAGCATTTGGTTTGTAAATAATATTTAGAACCCTTGTTTTATCATATACTATGGTGTCTCTATAGCACACTATTTCAAACTCTAGTTTTGTCATATACTATAATACCGCTATAGCGCGCTATTTAGAACTCTAGCTTTGTCATATAGACAAACCAGAGAACTTGACAACGGTGTTCTGGTTTAACTTATGTAGTGATAACTGAATAATATTCATATACCCAATTCACAATAATGCTCTCACACTAATTTCATGCGCACATATAACAAACAATATTAGTATCACATTCTTGGTGACAAGTTTTGTTTATACACATACCAAACTATCTATGACATTTTGAGATTTCCCAGCCCCATTAAATGAAATTATTTTATTTCCAGCCCTGGACTTTCCTGCTCCTCCTCCTCCTCCTACTACCACCACTACCACGACTATCACGACTACCACGACTACGACTAGTACCAGTACCACGACTACCACCACTACTATGACTACCACTACTACGACTACCACTACTACCACTACTAATACCACTACCACCACTATCATACATGTTGAGCTTCGAATTACTAATAAGCACATTTCACTTCTCATACAACTCTACAGTTGAGCAAAAAATTTATGTCTTACCTACTATTTAGTAGCAACGCAACTTGCATTTTTTTTATTCTGAAAAATGGTTTTGATCGATCTGTAGAATTTTGAAAATTCAAATATGGAGATCATGTTAAACGGTTCGGATCGATCTGTAGAATTTTGAAAACTCAAATATTGAGTCGTTGTACAGAGGCTCTCTATGCTATGCATAGCACTGTAGCCAACTCCACCATCCAAAATAGTGATTTTGTACCTATCTTAAAAAATAGTAAAAAAATCTAAAAAATATATAAAATTTGGTCTCCAAGCACATTTTAATATGGAGATCTTGTTGAGCAGTTCGAATCGACTATTCAGACTTTGAAATCTCAAAAACTGACTTGTTATAACTTAGACTGAAATTATAACGTTATGACATTCGCCAGACTCTCTCTCTCTCTCTATATATATATATATAAAGAGAGAGAGAGAGAGAGTTTGGCTAAAATGAGTCATGGCTTATTTTCCGTTGGTGAGCTATGGCTTATTTTAAGTTGGTGAGCTATGGCTCATTTTAACCATTTTAAAAATTTAAACAACCGATCCGAACCGTTCATCTTGTTCTCCATATTGAAATGTGCTTGGAGACCAAATTTTACATTTTTTTTGAATTTTTTTTACTATTTATTAAGCATTTTTGAAAATTGCTGATCCAAAGATCCAGAAAATTTTACTATTTTTTACTGTTCACAGTAAAACAATAATTTTCAAAAATGCTTAATAAATAGTAAAAGAATTCCAAAAAATGTAAAATTTGGTCTCCAATCACATTTCAATATAGAGATCACATCTAATGATTCAGATCGATCGTTTGGACTTTCAAAATGAAAATACAACATAGAGTACAAACGGTTGGTGAGCCATGGCTCACCCAAGTCCATCTCTCTCTCTGTATATATATATATACACAGAGAGAGAGAGAGAGGTTGGCTACTCTACTTACATAAGCATATGATGGTATATGTTTATAAGTCATTTTTTCATTTTCAAAATTCAAAAAGTCGATCTGAACCGTTAGATGTGATATCTATATTGAAATATGCTTGGAGACTAAATTTTACATTTTTCTGAATTTTTTTACTATTTATTAAGACACTTTGAAAATCGCTGATCCAACGGTGGCTTCTGATTTTACTGTTTTGTTAAGCCACCATTGGATCAGCGATTTTCAAAGTGGCTTAATAAATAGTAAAAAAATTCAGAAAAATATAAAATTTGGTCTCCAAGAATATTTCAATATAGAGATCACATCTAACGGTTCAGATCGGCTTTTTGAATTTTGAAAACAAAAAAATAACTTATAAATATATACCCTCTCATATGCTTATGTAAGTAGAGTAATCAACCTCTATATATAGAATGTAGAAAATTATTATAACTTGTTATAACTCAAAAATTATTGTAACTTGATCCCTCCTCATATACATATAGAGAGAGAGAATAAGGCTAGGGTGTTATGGGTTGCATAGAGAGCTACGGTGCTACGGCTCAATATTCGACTTTTCAAAATCCTAACGGTTGATCTGAACCGTTTATATTGTTCTCTATATTAATATGTGTTTGGAGACCAAATTTTACATCTTTTTGGAAAAAAATTTCTATTTTTTAAGATATGTAGAAAATCACTTGATCTAAAAAATTCTGCACCATTCAGATATTTGATTTTCTAACTATCTAAAAAAATAGTAAGAAATTTTCAAAAAATGTAAAATTCGGTCTCCAAACACATATTAATATGGAGAACAAGATGAACAGTTCAGATTGACCGTTAGAATTTT
>CAXKVR010000493.1:0-54560 GCA_964058845.1 Carex sylvatica
TACGGATAATTAGGTTGAATACAGATTCGAAAAAATTACAAAATCGGATATAAATACAGTTTGGCTGGTATTTGTCCTTGTATGATATGTTTAAACCCTAGTTGTGTGTGTATGTGAGCCGGAGGGGGGTCTCACCTTTCTCTATAGTGTATTTCACTGTTGAAAACAAATTTAACAGCAAGCTCTCGCTTATAAGAAACTAATTAACATTTTATAAATGATATGTACTTTAGGTAAAATCGGGGTCTATTCCGCAATTTCCACAACAAAAGGAGTTACTAGCATCCTTGCGACCCTACCATTCCATGCTCGTTGGGGAAAGCTATCTTGCAAGAAGACGGGCTGTATATGAATGCACCGATGTTCAGGTAAATTTTAGTGTGATTAATTTTATGTATCAACCCGTACAAGGGTAATGGATAAATATTAAATTATATGTGATATATATATATTTTTATTTTAATTAGAATGATTTATAGAACATTTGATAATTTTTTTTATTAAGTAACTTAACGATAAAATTGATTTGTTCAATATTTATATAAATTTTTAATTAGTAATTTATGGCAAAATTGATTTATACAACATTTTATATAGTTTTATTTGATTAATAATTTATTATTTTAAAAAAAGGGATAAAAATCATAAGTATTATATTTTATGATTTTATGTACATGATGTGCTTATACATTTATTTATTATATTTTTATATTAAATTATATAAGCTATTAATTTCAAAGCACCTTGCATACCCTGCAAAGCGAGTCATATTTTCCCTTGAAAGCATATCTGAAATCAGCATGATTCCCTTCTGTTCTTCGTCGTTAAAAAATTACACAAATTACCCTTTTCCCTTCCTCATTTTTGGAAGGGTAACTTGAAAGTGTCCCGTGTATGGAAAACCACAAAAATGGATTGCTATTTGTTTGCAATCAGCAGAAGGATTATAACATGATTTTGTTAATTTTTTATTTTTATTTACTATTGTTAATATAGGTTGAAGCTGCGAAAGGGTTCCTGGCAGTTCTGAGGTCATACCTCGATTCACTTTGTGCCAATTTGAGGTCTCACACGATCACAAATGTGCAATCTAACAATGACAAGGTTTTGGTCTTCTTCTTCTTGTTTTTCCCCTTGATCCAAGCATAAGCTATATTGAAAATATAAATGTCTGCATGCTCCTAGTAAACATACAGATCTCGTTTAAACATAAATAGTGTCACGAAAATGCCTCCTTAATTATTTATAAATGATCAAACCACTATTTTCTTGCTCATTTCTTTGAGAGGTGAACAGTGAGAAAGTTGTACATTGTATATTTGTTGTATTTTGTGAGGTTGTTCATGATAGTAAATTTGTTGACTCTGTGAAGTTTTACCCAAGGCTACTGTGTTATGTTTGTGATCAGGTTTCTTTGCTTCTGAGAGAGAGTTTCATTGGTTCATTTCCGTATCGCGACAGGGCCTTTATGAAGGTACAAACAGGCATAACCTTGCTTGCTTTAAAGTTAGGTCATTTGCAAATGACATCATATGTATGTTTCGGTGCAAATACCTACTGACATATTCCAAAGTTCCCTCAGCTCTTAAACTTAGAAATGTACAAGGGAAGGGTTGCAATTGTCAATATCTAATGGATATACTTTTTCTGTCACACCAACATAGTATTTTGGTGTAAGTTGCAAATGTTTAAAAATGCTACAAATTTTTTAATTTTTTTAATAAGGGTAAAATGGGTACTTCATAAATTTAAATTGAGATTTAATAGAGAAGTCAATAAATTGGTTAATTTGTGAGTTCTTAAAATTTAGAAGGGTAAATATGATATTATTAATTATAGGGAGGGAAATATGTAATTTCGAGGTTTTTGAGGGGTATATATGAAATTTCCCCTTAAAAATTGTTGGGGTGTTAAATTCACAAAAAAGGTCATATATCTTATACTTGCAATAAGATAATATATTTGGGGTAGCTGCAAAAAGAATTCCTTGTTGAGTTTTTGGCTAATATAAGATATTAATGTTTGCATTTTAATTTATGTGAAAACAGCTCTTTGTAGACACTCAGCTCTTCTCTGTACATACTGATTTTGTACTCTCCTTCTACCAGAAGGATTAATCTCTCGTGTTAAGATTTATGGTTTCTTAAGCAATCAACATTTTGTCTACTGTGAGGTATGGCAAAATAATATCTTTACATTTAGAGAAAATATTAAAAAAATATATATCTTAGCCATCTGTGAGTATCAATCAATCTATATGCCTGGTTTTTGGTACTTGGTATTTCCGTTCCTTCTTGTCCATAACTATTTGTTTAAGAATCATTTTTTTATGGGCCCCGGTACACCCCAACACCTTTTAGATTCTTTTCGCGAATATTGAACCTGTGTTTCTCTATAGAGAGACGGAGCTTGCGAAACTGCACTATGCATATGGTTCTTTGTTTAAGAATCAACTATGCCATTCTCTAGTTGAAAACTTCTACTATACCATAAAAGAGGACGGTTCAAATGCCTCCATTTTTTGTGGCTCCACCATTCCTCCATGTTTAAAAACTTTAATAATTCAAAATTTAGAACTTAAAAGTCAAAATAAAACCGTTGGATATGATCTACATCATTTTATCTATGCACGTGTAAAAAATTATGACATTTCAATTTTATTTTGGTTGTCATCAAGAGCTTATAAAAAAACATACTAATGTGGATAATTTTTAGAATGGAGGCATGGTGGAGGCACGATCAATTTTAAGTTTTAAATTTTGAGTTATTAAAGTTTTAAAAAATAGAGGCATGGTAAATGCACAAAAATTGGAGGCATTTGAACCCTCATAATTATTACTATACTTTAGATTCTCTCTCTCTCTAACCATTGTGAAAACATTTTTTTACAGCTTGCATCTCTTCTATGTATATATAGAGGCTTTTCCTCTTTAGAGTGGCAGTGAAGAAAAAATCAAGACAATACAAGGCCTTATTAGGACCACTTCTCTCCTCTGCCCACCTTTTATTTTTTATATATAGAGTCATTATCCTGTAGATTATTTACTCCTGAGAAAAAAAAAGAGCTGAAAGAATAATACAAAATGGACTTGAATGTCCATACAGAAAATCAACTGAGAAGGGGTTGGTTCTCATAATCTCATGTGTGATTGATGTGGTAAGGCAGTCAGAAATGTAACAGATTTTTTTTGAACATGCTGTACTAAGATTCTTTTCCTGTCATTTCATATCTGATAAAAAGCCTTGTCAAAAACATGAAGGAAAGAGTCTTGGTCTTCCTTGGACGAAATTATTGATTGTACCGTACCGGCCTTTCAATAGCATGCCACACATTTTTTTTTTTTTTTGAGATGAGCATGCCACACATAAGTAGTGCACTCTGTAGTGTAGTGCATCGTTTTGTGAGGTACTTACTGTACCTGTGATCTGCCGTGTTAAATTTGGGTCCCAATGCATTGTGAATTACTGTTGTTGTGCTTAATTGCGTACAGATTCATTGTAGCAGACATGATTGTTTGTTGGAACTTGGAAATGCATTAGCTGGATAAGCCGATTTCTTTTTTAGAAATAAAAAAAATATTATTTTCTGCTGAAAAGGGAAGAAATCTGAGGCGATTTTAAAAAAAAAAGGTAACATCAGACCAATGCCTCGGTGCAAACATCTTATACCAAATATACCAAATATTGGAGGTGGATCAGAAAACTGTTTACAGCGTAGCAATGATTCGGTGTATGAAGTTTGTACAATTTTGTACCGAATCATTAGCCTGGTTTTTACCTGTTTTCCAAAATAAACTATTCCTTCCCTTTTTGAAGAAAATAATATTTTATTTCTATATAAAAGAAATTTGCCTTGCAAATGGAATAGTTTGGAAAGACCGAGTGCAATTGTCAGTTTGTCACTAGCAGTTTTAACGAGGCCGTAGTAATTTTATTTTTCAAAAAAAAAAATGTAACTTAAGAGTGGTAAAAACGTAATGTGTCGTGCCGAGCTGAGTCGTGACTAACACATTGTAACTTTGGTCTCGTGCTGTGATTAAGTGAACAGTGACACGTATCATGCTGTGACTAAAATGTTAAGGGGTGGTCATGGCATGCAGTCACACTGTGTCCAAACATAACTGATTATGTTTCTCATGTTTAATTATTTTTTTCATAATTTAAGTTAGTTATTCAAGATTCATCGTTTGGTATAGTGGCAAAGGCACATGGTTTCTATATAAGAGGTCATGGGTTCAAAATTGGATAGAAAAAATCATTTGTTATAATAACAAGGTTATTAAATAGTTGAGTGACTTGACTTCCAATTTTTACTCAGAAAAAAAAAAAAGATTCACCCTTTGATTAATACCTAACGGTTCTAATTACACGTTACTCACGTGATTATGTACCGTGCTGTGATCGGATTTTTCGCGTGTCATGTCATGCCATATTTTTAAAAGTTAATTACAGTACAGAACAGTCACATGTGCTGTGCCGTTCCGTGATAATATCGGCTCCGTCGTATCATTTTTTTCACTCTAATGTTACGTGATCATGACAAGATGCCTTTCATATCAACGAACCAAAACTATGTTTTTATCGATCCAATCAATGTACTTGGTATTAACAGTATTTTGTAGGGATCTGATCAGAATATTATCTAGGCCTTTGACTGGACCGTCTAAATAGTTGAATCCTGATGAATGCACTGAATCGGGGCGGAGGGATGCTAAGCACTCTCTATAAATTGAAACTTATTCATTTTGTCTTTTAAAGGTTTTAGTTTTTACAAAAAATATACTATTAATCTTTCTCGTAAAATAAAATTACTGAACACTTATTTATTTAGTTCTGTCTCAATTTTCTGATTGGAATAGTTTTTTAGCAGCCTAATAAGTGAGAGAACTGACATTCTTTTTTTGTTGGAGGGAATATTAAGTCGGCGGAAGCTGATACGAAATCCTACAAGTTTGTTACAAATTTGGTTGCAGCCGAAATGCTACAGAAAAATCAGACTGACATTCTTCTAATATTTTTTTTTTATGAAAAAAAAAAAAGTCAGACTGAATTTGAGAGGGAGGAGTAAATGTCTGAGAGAAAGGGAGCATGTGTGGAAGGGCAGAGAGAGAGAGGACTGCACGGCCGCACGCTGCTATCTAAAAGGACACTGCACTCAGACCCCCCCCTCTCTCTCTCTCTCTCTCTCAGTCTGAAGTCTGAACCCCCATCAGCTATCATCAGCTTGTGGTGGGGCCTCTTCCCTTTTGCCACCTTTACTCCATTTTTGGACGGTTGATACTTGATACACACTGGCCTACGCAGTAATAACATAATTAGTACAGGGATGGAATTGCATGGGAATTTTAAGTAAAGCAAAAAAAGGAATGAGTCAATGTTGCAAATGATGACAGAGTAATGTAATAACTAAAATATCTTTATCGTGTTTTGTTTTGACACAATAAAATATCTTCTGAAGTGAAGCTAAGGGTACAGGGGCGGCGGAAACACGATATTCATCAGATTGGATAAGAAATTAATGGATCGGATTTAAATAGCTTCTTTAATTGAGTTCAAAGTCCAAATTCATTAGATTAAAACTAATCCTCAATTCTTTTTAATGAAATTATAATTAGCAATCGAATTCATTTTAAATAGTTAATTAAATCACAATTAAGCTTAAATGAAAATTAATCCTCAAATTTGCAATCAAGCCTGCACTGACAGAGAAAAAGAGGAGCTATCGAGCTGCGCTGACAAATCAATTGAGTGGAGGAAAGAGGAGCGCCTAAGCGGAGGAGGATAAAAAAAAACACCTGATAGCCGAAGCAGAAATTGTGGCTGCATAGGAGGAGGCGATGCATCGCCAAGATGAATTTGTCAACAGAGCTAAGAGAAAATAAATCGCGATAGTGAATTGTGCAATTTTTTTTTCAAATGCACGAATTTTGAACAAAATGGGCTGCGTTGTACTTAATTTCTAAACAAATGGGTTGCACTTGTACAAAGTGTTTTTTTTTCTAGAGCTGCATTTCGGATTGGACTGAGCTCAGAGTAGGGAAAACCTGATTTCCAGGGTAAAGCAAGAGCCCAAAAACTCATATTCTGTAACTAAATTTCAAAATTCAGGATAGGACAGTTGTCCTACCTTGTACCATGCTAGATCTGCCAATGTTACAGTACATATGCATGAAGTCTATGTTATAAATTCATATTTTCACTTTAATGTTCATATAGTTGATTCGAACTTTTCGACATGATCTTCATGATATGAAAGTGTACTACTTGGAGATTAAATCACTTGTTCTAAAGATTATAAAAGTGCATTTTCAAATGAAAATCATATTGAGCAGTTTCAACATACTGTTTTAGTTTTGAAAACGAAAATATTGATCCACAATACGGACCGATCCACACATTTTAAGTGCCATAGCCTCAGTGTATCTTTTGAATTTGAAACATTAAGGTGTTATTTGGCCATCAATCAATTTCATTAATTATTCCATCCCCACTGCGCAGCATGCAATCGCACCTAAAAAACAGTTTATATCCGAGTGATATTAATAGCCATTACACATCTGACAGATTAGTATTAGTTATCAAGTTATCATGTGGATGGCCTTGGTACTGTTGGAGTGGAAATTAAACAAACAGTGTGTGTACCCCGCCTCTTTTCTCTAGGTAAACAAGGACAGGCACCTTCAGAGCATCTCACAATTAGTGCAGCAAAAGTGGACTCAGAGAGAGAGGGATTGCCATGTCAATAGCCAAAGACTGAGAATATGGGGGCAGAGAGACAGAGGGAGTCAGTGCTCTCTGTGTCTTCCCTGAATGGAGTCTCAGCTGTCTCCACTATTTCTCTCTTCTCCTCCTCCTTGTCATCAACACAAAGTACCTCACTTTGGAGTTCACTGTACGCGCGCATTTCTTCGTTTAACGCCAGTCACACTCATCCTCTGTATCAGCGCAGCTCGCAAACTTTACAACTATGCAACCAGCAACCGCTATGCTCCGGATCAAGGTTCTAAATAGCGATTACAGTGTTATAGTTTTTAAGATTTAAAAAAGTTATAGCACAGTTATATTGTAATTATAGCTAGCTATTTATAATTATTATAAAACAAAAATTATTAATAGCGTTATAATTTTTGAAGTTTAAAAGAACTATAGCGCAGCTATTGCGTAATTATAGCTAGCTATTTAAAATCCTGCTCCAGATTCATTGATTCCATCTCAAATTTGACTGAGTCTGTATCCTGTATTACACAAATCTCGATAGTTCAATCAGATTTCGGGTCAATTCAATCACACATGTAATGTAAATATAGCTTGCTCTAATATTTGTGTCAATATATCGATCAGACGGTTTGGATTTACTTGGTTTAATTAGCGATATAAATTTAAATTTGCCTCGCTGAAATTTGCTCGGTTAGATTTTTGAACATTTGGAGTTTGAATTCAAAATTAATTTAGTTAACTCACTCAAACTCAATATGTTATTTTTTTAAAAGTGTAAAGTTATTAATATAATACTTCATCTTTTCAAATTTTACTAAAAGATTAATAAATTATGAATTAGTAGATAAGTATAATATAGAAAAAAATGAATATTTTTGCTTTGTACTTTAATTATTTCAGATAATATGAAATAAAAATATTGTAAAATTTGTTTAAACTCAATATATAGCTCGATTTGATTTTAAAATCGAGTTTGGCTCGACTCAAACTTGATTTGTTTTGTTTACGGTCTTAGTTAAAACTTCTAATTTTGACAATCAATTTATGAACACTGCATGCAAGATATTATTAATTGTTGGTTACTCAAAAATTGAGAGTTTAATTCTTGAAGATTTTAAAAAAGAAAGAAAGAAAATATTATTAAGCTCTGATTAATATTAACTTTATTCTCTTTGGTGAATAAGCTAGATAAATTTGAACATATATGGATAAAATTTATTCCATTTTATATGAAAGATGAAATAAACACCCGGATAAAACGACCAAAAATATTGGAATTCTTTGATCCAAGTCCGTAAGCTAAGTCATATGAGACTCAAATTGGTTGCAAAGGAAACAAATACGGATTAGATAATAGTAAAATTGTATTTGTATTCATTTCTATTTTTTTGATATTCATATAAAGAGTAAGGCTACCATACATTGTAATGCATATGTATTTTTGTACATTAGACTATAAATCACCGGATTCAAAATCCAAATAATCGATTCAAATCGTTCATCTTGTTCTCCATATTAATGTGTTTGGAAACCAAATTTTATATTTTTTGAAGTTTTTTTACTATATTTTTAGATTTATTGAAAAAAATTTAGATTCATACTAACTGTACTATTTTGTACCATGAACAAAACTAGGGTGTGATGCGCTCATCAAGAAATGTTGGTGAGCACACCTCCAAAAAATTATCGGATTGATTTTGAACTACGAATCCAAACCGTTGAAATCAATGTACTTCGTGAGTGATGCATGTACATGCAAAAATTATAAAGTTTCGAATTCATTTAACGCATGGTCAAGCAGTCAAAACAATAAATATTTTATAAGTTATTTTTTAAATTGTTTTATATATTTATTTTTTCATTATTATTTTGACCACTTGATCATGTACTAAATGAATTTAAAACTTTAAATTTTTTGCATGTACATGTATCACTAACGAATTAAGTACATAGATTTCAACAGTTTAATTTCGTAGTTCACAGTTAATCCAATAATTTTTAAAGATAAGTTCACCAACCTCTCTCTCTCAGCGAAAACATCACATCCAAGTTTTACTCTTGGTACCAGTCCCCTAAAATGGGTTGCAAAGCACTCTCTTTGTTTTTTTTTTTTTTTTATTGAAAAAACTTCGCAGACTGCAAAGTGATGAGTACAATTTCTACATTTCGAGATCCGACAATATCACCATTAAACAGTTCGATTCTATTTTTTTATTTTGAAAATCAACATACAAATTTATAATATGCAAGAACCGATCTACACGTCACAAATATCTTAAAAATTATCTTAATGGTTAAGAATGTCCTTTTCTTCAAGAAATTAAGTGTCTGAGAATTAATTTCTATAGAGTTGAAAGATTGAGAGTTCTATATATATATATATATATAGGAACTTGCTAGCATGCTATAGAGAGCCTCTATGCAACGATTCAATATTCACTTTTCAAAATTCTAACGGTCGATCCGAACCGTTCATCTTGTTCTCTATATTAATATGTATTTGGAGACCAAATTTTATATTTTTTGAAATTGTTTTACTATTATTTTAGATTTATTGAAAATCGCTGTTTTTTTATGATCCAGATTTGCTGAAAACAGCAATTTTCAATAAATCTAAAAAAATAGTAAAACAATTCTAAAAAATATAAAATTTGATCTCCAAACACATATTAATATGAAGAACAAGATGAACAGTTCAGATCGACCGTTATAATTTTAAAAAGTCGAATATTAAGCCATTGCAAGAAGACCCTCTATGCTACGCATAGCATATTAGCATATTCATATATACTAGTCAAGTGCCCGTGCGTTGCAACGGGATCGAAATATTATTTTTGTACGGAGACGGTGGAGGGAGGGTGATGGCGATCATATCATGGCAAGTTTGCAAGTGAGTAATCATGAACAAGGAAGCATGTTCTGGAGCAGATCACAGTTGGAAGATCCAGGTCCAAGTCAATCTGCAATTAATTCCTGAAATAGTTTTCTGGACAGATTCAAAACAGATTCCAGATTCTTCTAGGTGATGGATGCGTGTGAACAGAACGTGGTCATTAAAGAGTTATCTAGTCAGCAGTTTTAAATATTTTCTTGAGTCTTGTAGCAACTTCTGGAATGTCCAGGAGAGTCCTTTGAGTT
Source organism: Carex sylvatica (assembly GCA_964058845.1). NCBI lineage: Eukaryota > Viridiplantae > Streptophyta > Magnoliopsida > Poales > Cyperaceae > Carex > Carex sylvatica. Next base: position 9,856 of record CAXKVR010000493.1, read on the forward strand.
TCTCTAGATTTTATTATATTTTGGTAACAGCAATATTAGTTAATGTTATATTAATTATCTAAGAACTTTCTAGAGTTGTAAGGAGGCTAGATAAAGCCCCTAGTATAATGTAAGAAGGAGAAATAGAGGGAACAGATGAAAAGTTTATCTTTGAGTTAAGTTTATTTCCTCTTTTATCTTGATGTGAGTTGAGAGTATCCTCCAGTTGAGATTTTATCGTTGAACGTGTGCGCGTCTTTGAACAATTCTAGCTTGAACGCTATCAGTTGGTATCAGAGCTCAAGGTTGAAGATGGTGCGACCTAGAACACGCAACAACACTAACCGACAAGAGCAAGAGACACGTGACATGCGAGACATTGAGGTGAATGAGTTGAGACAGGTTGTCCAACAACTCCAGCAGCGTCTAGAGCGCGTGGAGGCCTCTGGGTGAGACCGCGATGACTCCTATCGTGGCTCAGATGGCGAAACATACCGTGACAATGATGAAGAATACAACCCCTTCCACGACAACCACACAGTGGCGTCCAGTGATGAAGAGGCTCCCCATCAGCGACACACCCGAAGGAACCAGCAGGTTCGACGGGCTTTTAATCTAAAGGCAGATATTTCGGTGTATGAAGGCCGTATACAACCTGATGAGTTCATAGATTGGCTCAACACGGTTGAACGTGTCTTTGAATACCAAGATATTCCTGAGGAAGAGAAGGTGAAAATTGTTACCATCAAATTGAAGAAACATGCATCTATTTGGTGGGAGCAGCTGAAAATGAAGCGAGCCCGTGAGGGTAAGCAGAAAATTAGAACTTGGGAGAAAATGGTGAAAGATTTGCGGAAGAAGTTTTTGCCCGAGGGTTACTTGCAAGAGGCATTTATGCAACTACATGGCTTTGTTCAAGGTGACAAAACAGTGGCAGATTACACTGAAGAGTTAGACCATCTCATGCTAAAGTGTGGTGTTGTAGAACCTGAAGAGCAAACCATTGCATGATATCTTCGTGGACTTCGCAAGGAGATTCATGATGTGGTAACTCTACAGCCCTTTATTTCTTATCATGATGTCTTTAAGCTTGCTACAAAAGTAGAAAAGCAGTTCAAGGAGAAAGAAGTCAGAAAATTAGCAAGCTTTGGTGGTAGCCGAACTTTCAGCCGTGATTATTCAACTAACCGGGGAAGCAATTCACAAACAGCCAAGCCAACAGCAAATAAGGTGGCTCAACCTCCAGCAAAGGTAGTGTCGGCTGGACCCTCTAGACCCACATCTAAAACCGTCCAATGCTATCGTTGCAAAGGGTACGGTCACATAATGTCTGAATGCCCAAATCAGCGGGTGTTTACCATTGTTGAGGAGCTGCTAGAAGAAGAGCATGTGGAATTTGATTCTCCACCCGTTTTTGATGAGCCAACAGAACACGAGGATGTCATTTATGGAGATACGGGTGAGATGTTGGTGATTAGATGTGCCTTAAACTCCAGCCCAGTTCAAGATGATGTATGGCTTCGCAACAACATCTTTCATACGCGATGTACTTCACATGGAAAGGTATGTGATGTTATCATTGATAGCGGGAGTTGTGAGAATGTTGTTTCTGAAACTATGGTGCAAAAACTGCCACTCAAAACTGAAAAGCACCCAAAGCCGTATAAACTTTCTTGGTTGCAAAAGGGTAAATCGGTACAAGTTGACCAGCGTTGTTTAGTAAATTTTTCTATTGGTGAAAAGTATCGGGATGAGGTATGGTGTGATGTAGTTCCTATGGATGCTTGTCACTTACTTTTGGGAAGGCCTTGGCAGTTTGATAGAAAGGTGTATCATGACGGTTTTAAGAATACATATTCTTTTGAGATGAATGGTGTTAAAATTATTTTGGGCCCTTCCAAGATGGACATGATGCCGAAACCAACCCTTAAGGACAGCAATTTCATTCTCTCAAAATCTGAATTTGCTGAACTTTTTGAGGAATCCCAAATAGCTTTTGCATTGGTGGTGAAAGAAGTTCAGCAGGAAAGCTAGAAAATTCCAGAATTATTGGAGCCTTTACTTGAACAGTTTCGGAACCTTGTTCCCGATGAAATTCCAGCAGGTTTACCTCCTATGAGAAGTGTGCAACATTGCATAGACCTAGTCCCTGGTGCAGTATTGCCAAACAAGGCAGCCTACCGAATGAACCCAACAGAAAATGCCGAGTTACAGCGGCAAGTAGATGAGTTGCTGAGCAAAGGTTTGGTGCGAGAAAGCATGAGTCCTTGTGCAGTTCCAGCCTTGCTTGTGCCAAAGAAAGATGGTTCATTTCGCATGTGTGTGGATAGTAGAGCGGTGAACAAAATTACTATCAAGTACCGCTTTCCTATTCCTCGTCTTGATGATATGCTAGATCAACTAAATGGAGCTAGAGTGTTTTCAAAGATTGATCTTAGGAGCGGGTATCATCAGATTCGTATGAGACCTGGTGATGAATGGAAGACGGCGTTTAAAACACGTGATGGATTGTTTGAATGGTTGGTGATGCCATTCGGACTTTCTAATGCTCCTAGTACTTTTATGAGACTAATGAATTTGGTTTTTAAGCCTTTTATTGGCAGATTTGTGGTGGTATATTTTGATGACATACTCATGTATAGCACGGGTGCAGCAGAGCATTTGGAGCACGTCCGCCAAGTCTTTGAAGTGCTGGCTGAACAGAAACTCTACGTCAATCTGAAGAAGTGCGAGTTTCTAACCCACAGCTTGGTGTTTCTAGGCTATGTGGTTTCAGCTGATGGCATTCATGTTGATCCTTTCAAGATTGAAGCCATTCTCTCATGGCCAACTCCAGCCAACATTCATGACATAAGGAGCTTTCATGGACTAGCCTCATTCTATCGCCGGTTCATTCGTGATTTCAGCACTCTTGTCTCACCAATCATCGAGTGCTTAAAGGGTGGTGTGTTCAAATGGACGAAGGAAGCTCAAACCAGCTTTGAGCTCATCAAGGAGAAGATGACAGCAGCCCCTATCCTTTCTCTGCCCAATTTTGAAAAGATTTTTGAGCTTGAATGTGATGCATCTGGTGTAGGTATTGGTGCAGTTCTCAATCAAGAAGGACGGCCTATTGCCTTCTTTAGTGAGAAGCTTTCAGATTCGCGCAAGAACTACACGACATATGACAAGGAGTTTTATGCAATTGTGCGAGCTCTTGGGCATTGGAGACATTATCTCATTTCCAAGGAGTTCATCCTCTACTCCGATCACGAGGCACTGAAATTTATTAATGGACAGCACAAGCTCAAGCCGAGGCATGCAAGATGGGTGGAATTTATGCAAGGCTACACATTCCACATCAAGCATAAAAGTGGAGCTTCAAATCAGGTGGCAGATGCTTTAAGTAGACGACATTCCTTGTTATACACAATGAAGGTAAATGTTCCGGGGTTTGAATTAATCAAAGAGTTGTATGCTGAAGATGAGTTCTTTGGCAAGGTGAAAACTGAATGTGCAAAGGGACCATATAAAGAGTTTATGGTGAAGGATGAGTATCTCTTCTATGGCAACCGATTGTGCATTCCAAATTGTTCTTTGCGGTGGCAGATTATTAAAGAAGTTCATGATGGTGGATTAAGTGGTCATTTCGGGCGAGATAAAACTGTTGCTTTACTCCAAGACCGCTTCTATTGGCCAAAAATGATAAGAGATGTGAACCATTACATTCTGAGGTGCCGCACTTGTCATTTAGCGAAAACCAAATCCCAAAATTCTGGACTTTACACCCCCTTCCTGTACCTATTGCACCTTGGGAAGATGTAGGTATGGACTTTGTTATGGGACTACCCCGAACTCAACGCAGCAAAGATTCAATCATGGTGGTGGTTGATCGCTTCTCTAAAATGGTGTTCCTTGTGCGAAAACCATGGATGCCACTAATATAGCAGATCTTTATTTCAAGGAGATAGTGAAGTTGCATGGCATTCCAAAAACCATCACATCTGATAGAGATCCGAAGTTTGTTGTACATTTCTGGAGAACTCTTTGGCGCAAGATGGGATCAAAGCTGCAGTTTAGTTCAGCATATCATCCTCAGACAGATGGACAAACTGAAATTGTGAATCGAAGTTTGGGCAATATGTTGAGAAGTTTAGTGGGTGATAACATACGCCAATGGGACCTTGTTCTACCTCAAGCTGAATTTGCTTACAATAGGTCCAGCAGCAAGACAACTGGTAAAAGCCCATTTGAAGTGGTGTATGGATGCAATACAAAGTCTCCTCTTGACCTTGTTTCATTACTAGTCAACCAGAGTTATAGTGCAGATGCAGATGAGCGAGCTAAGGCAATCAAAAACTTGCATGAACAAGTTAGAAAGAGGATTGAAAAACAGAATCAGAAGTATGAAAGTCAAGCGAACAAGCACCGCAGGGCTGTAATTTTCAAAGAAGGTGATCTTGTGTGGGTGCATTTGAGCAAGGAAAGGTTTCCACCTGGTCGTCATGCAAAACTCAAACATCGTGGCGATGGACCGTTTAAAATTCTGCAACGCATAGGAGACAATGCATACAAGGTGGAGCTACCAGGAGATTATGGTGTTTCAGCCACATTCAATGTGAAGGATCTTACTCCATACCATGGCGAAAATGAGCCGAACTCGTGGGCGAGTTCTTTTCAACCGGGGGAGAATGATGGCGATCATATCATGGCAAGTTTGCAAGTGAGTAATCATGAACAAGGAAGCATGTTCTGGAGCAGATCACAGTTGGAAGATCCAGGTCCAAGTCAATCTGCAATTAATTCCTGAAATAGTTTTCTGGACAGATTCAAAACAGATTCCAGATTCTTCTAGGTGATGGATGCGTGTGAACAGAACGTGGTCATTAAAGAGTTATCTAGTCAGCAGTTTTAAATATTTTCTTGAGTCTTGTAGCAACTTCTGGAATGTCCAGGAGAGTCCTTTGAGTTTCTCTAGATTTTATTATATTTTGGTAACAGCAATATTAGTTAATGTTATATTAATTATCTAAGAACTTTCTAGAGTTGTAAGGAGGCTAGATAAAGCCCCTAGTATAATGTAAGAAGGAGAAATAGAGGGAACAGATGAAAAGTTTATCTTTGAGTTAAGTTTATTTCCTCTTTTATCTTGCTGTGAGTTGAGAGTATCCTCCAGTTGAGATTTTATCGTTGAACGTGTGCGCGTCTTTGAACAATTCTAGCTTGAATGCTATCAGAGGGTGCGTATCTTCTGAGATATCTCAACTTTTGCGTGCCGTGACCAAATTGTGCCGTGTCGTGCCAATCCCGTATCTAAAAAGAGAAGAGGATCGGAATATAACTGACCTTTATCTAAAAATAGTAATATATAGCTAATCCCGTATCTTCCGTGTCTCCCGTTCCGTGTCGTGCCGTGTTTCGTGCCGTGCCGTATCTTCTTTGCTAACAATTGGTCACGGCACGGGACACGCGAGGCACGACACGTATCTGACACCCGTGCCGTGCCGTGCCGTGCCGTGCCATTCCGTGACGGAGCCAGCTCCGGTGTGCCATTTTTCCCACTCTACCGGTGCCTATTCGAGGAGTCCACATCGTCTGCATTAACGCAAAAGAGAATCTTTTGAGTTAATAGATATGGACCGTCCGATTGTAAACGGAGCCCATCCGGCTCCCGCCTAAACCATAGGAGTCTTCAATATTAGTGCAGATTTAATTTACACGAATCTTAAAGCTAATCGAACGATATATATGTATTAACTCAAAAGTTTCTTTTTTGCGTTAATGCAGAGGATACAGATTCCTATTGGGGGTAGCGCAGGGGCCATTATTTTGATTTTCCAAAAAGTCAGCAAAATTTGAGATATCTCAGAGGATTTGAATTCGCGGAGACAGCGGGGAGAAAAAGCAAAACGCGTGGAAAATTCTGTTGAATTACTATGCGGCTTTTCATGTAGTGGATATGTTTTTAATTAAATTTAGATTTCTACAAGTTTGACAATATGAAACAGATGTATAAAATCAAAATTATTTATTAAAGGCTGAGATTGAGATCTGTTTTAATGAATGGCTGAGATTTATGAAATCAACGGCTCAAATCTTCTCTGGATAAATAAAGAGTTGGGTCCCAAAAAAATATACATACTATTTAGTAGGAATGATATATATATATATATATATATATACACTGTTCCTCTCGGCGCAGCTAAGATACAAATGCGAAATGCGGCACTTATCCATTGCATTGTGGGCTCGTGGCACGTTGCATCGGTTATATATATATCTGCATCACTGCCAAGTTTGACACTGTTCAATCTAACACCGCTGATTACAGTGACAGTTCATCAGTTCTTTGAAAGGCCTCTTTAGCTCTTGCTAAAGCCGAAATAACTCATTACAACTGACTACATGGACCACAGGTTGGCTCTCCCTTCAGTTCAAGTTACAAACAATAATTTCTAATTCTATGATTGTTGTATATCTCCCTAGAATATACATTTTTTTATTTTTTTTATTTTTACAGTAATTATCAAGTATATTTTTATTAATTAAATATAAAATTACATCTATTGTTCTACATTCAGATTAACTCTAAAATTTTATTTTCTTCATCCTGAAACTATTACGTTGTGTATTTACTTGTGCTCGACGAAAATCGTGATTAATTTTAATTTTTAATATCCATGTAATTGATTAATTTTAAGATGCATTTTTTTTATGATAGATATTATTTTAATTAGAAATTAAAATTTAGAGGTGTTCGAAATTATTTAGATAAAGCGTTGATAAAATTTGGATCAGTTTTAAATTAAATTGTACTATATATTAGAGATTTTAAAATTTAAACTGTACAATATTAATGAAAGTCCGAATATCTTTCAAATCTAATCAAGTATGATGCATGTACTATTTTACAAATAAAAATTATAGTTACAAATTCATTTTTTTAATTTGAACAACATTGCAATATATCAAAGGTAGAAGGTCAAGCCACCCAACTATTTAATATCTAAAAAAAAAATAGATTTTGAACCTGTGATCTATGTGAAGAGCATTACTAATTATGTCATCAGATCAAATACTGGTTTTGTATCAAATATATGTAAATTAAGATAGATGTATTTAGTAATGTGCATTATTGTTATCGTCCTAATAGACATTTAAAATAAAAGCACTATAATTTAACAATTGGCAGTGTTTGTAAGATCTACTATTAAATCTTAAAACCTTCATGCAAAAAGTAATTTTTATGGTAACTCAATTTGTTTTAAAGAAAAAAATTGATACGGTTGTTTTTGTATTTTTATATATTTTATTGCTACGCCTTTGCATATAAGACATACAAATTTAAGAAAACACATCATTTTATAAAAAAAAAACGAAGAAATTTTGATAATATTATTGTTTCTCACATTTTTGTAAAAGACGGAATAATTACACTAGCGTTCAATTTTTTTTTGTTATGAAGAAAAATATTGTAGAGAAGAAATTGTCCTTTAAAATCAAAATGTATCGTATGAAATAGATGTTGAAGTTATGTAACATGATATTTTTTTTAATAAAGATGTTAATTGATCAGCTAACTATTTAATATTTACAAAAAATTCTTCTATTTAAATTTTTGAACTTATGATCTCTTACACAAATAATATTGTCTTTGTCAGTAGATCAAATATTAGTTCTTAAAATTATAACAAGATATTATGCATTACATAGATTGAATTTAACTTGAGTAATATTTATTCTTAAATATTTACCACAACGATTTGAATCATACATAAATATATAAAGGCACAATATAGAGATAATTGTAGAGAGAGAGAACAAAGAACCTTATTCCTTGGATCATCTTCTCAAAACAAGACAAGGGGGAGTTGCCTAGGGGGACTCGGTGTTTCTATCTCCTGCCACTTAGTTCCAACCCGGTAATCTATCCGTTGTTTTTTTTCTTTATTTTTCCATACTAATATTTATTTTCTCTGCTCTTATTAAAGATGCAGAGAGGGATGTTTGATAGCCATTGATCACTGTTCATGGCCTGCCAGTGACCCACACTGTGCCACAAGCCCATGTGTTCTTTAATTTGTTCCACTTGCTCTCATTTAATGCTATATTATAGGCATAGCTCACCTCCACTTTACAACCTAAACCAGATATGTCCCTTGTAGATTCAACATGGTATATTAATTTGTTGAATCCATAATTCATATATATATTAAGCCTAAGTTTAGGGTACAGATACTTACAACTCAGTTTTTGCTTCATACAAGACATGAACAATATTAGTCAAATCTAATATATGATATATGATAAAAGTCAAAAATTGCTATGTCAATATCATATATTAGGCCTCAGTTTTAAGTACAAGTGTTCAGAGTGGCATGTTTGATTTTGTTATTATGTTGCGCTGAATATTTTCTTAAATTTATAAGATTTAAGCAGGCACTTGCCCAGTAAACCGAACAAAAAATGGGTGCATATATTGACAGAGATGTTTTGACTTCACGCAGAGACAATTAATAGTGACAAAGTGATTATCTTATATGACTGATGTACTGAGTGAAGTAAAAATAGCTCTGTCAATATCCCATGCAGAAAACAGTATCTATTTTCTGAAACTAGAAATGGATATCTCCAGTAAGGTGATGACGGAGAGGAGTCAATGTTTATAAATCCAGTCAAAATATCAGCAGTGAAACCAGGACCTTTTTTTACCTTTCCTTTAAAGACTGCACAGAGGCACTTCCACTACTGGCAACCTGCGCTGGGCATTTCTAGCTAATCATCTTAGAATAAATGAAACTTTCAAACAAACAATGTCTAACTTCTGTATTTACAACCTGTTACATATCATTAAAGCTTATATATTTAATGATATAAGGTCCGGTGGGAAGTTATGCAGGGGGTCAAAAGCATTTTTGTCTTTGGCAATTAAGAGACCCCTGTAACATGGCAGCAAAAATGCATGATTCACATCTCCCAAACAATTTCTCATTTTATCTTCAAATTAAGTTTCATTGTGAATGAAGCATATAATGTGATTTTGGCTGTGGAATTTTTTGTATATGGTTTAATGTTTTCAAACAACAAATTTTTAGATTTTCAATATTTTTATTATGCTTTTATATTTTCTTATTTTCATTGAAGTTCTCTGTTTAGCAAATATAGAAGTCAACCCTTTTGAGTTATTTATGCTTTAATTTCATAATTAATATCCTCTGCAATAACGTTTAGTATGAGTTTAAATCTGAACCGCCGCTCATTACACGCCAGTACGGATCTTAAAAGGATTTTTTTTATTACAGGAATATATCAGATTGGTCTGAATTATAATCAGACGACCCGAAGCTAAACTCAAACGGTTCGTTAATGCAGAGGATGCGGACTCATAATATCAGTCAACCAAATATACAAATTACAAAACAATGTTTTTCTCTAGTAATGCAGTAGGAGAAATAAAAAGAAAAAAGAAAAAGAAAAGGAAAAGAGGTAAATTAGGAGATGACTATCATTGTAGTAGAAGCAAAGTGCAGCTGGCTGGCTAGCTAGCTAGCAACAGTAGGGATTTCTCTTTTAATGCTATGTATTTTTTCCTCTATACTTAAAAGCCCAGTGATATTTTTAGCAAATAGCAATGCATGTTAAAGTACTAGTTTAAGATGACAAAGGCTGGACATGCATAAAACAACCAAAGAAGAGCTTAGTTTAGTTTATAAATTTCAGTAAATATGGCAGAGACAACAGCAACAAAAGGATGAAGCACAGCATCTTGCATCAGAACAGAGATAAACATAGATAGATACCGAGTTAGAGAGAGAAAGAGAGAAGTTGAAGAGAGAGAAAGGTCAGATGTGTGTCTGAATGCTCAGTCTGTCTGTCTGTCTGAACCCCTCTGCACTCGGTCATAATAATAATAATAATAATAAATAGTAATATTAACAACAATCATATAAATAATATAGGTACACTGTACACAGGCTCTCTCCTCAGCTTTCAGGGGCCAGTGCCTGACATCCTTTTACTTAATATTTTTTGTCTTTAATTTCATTCAATCCCTATTGATTTCTATGTTCCTAAGTTTGTAAATTTCTCCGTTTGTATGGTTCATATATATATATATATATATTTTAACTTAAAAAGGAATAATAATAATAATACGTGTATATATATTAGACTGCGTGTATCTGTGTCTGATTTTGAGATTCGATTTACTTATTTTTTTGATACATTTCTTAGTTTCTTTTTAATGCAGTAGGACTGGAGAGGTCCTCATATACCAGACAATTTGTAATCACCAAGTTTAAGTAATAAGATAATTAAATCCATGAATGATTCACATCACACCCAACCCACTTGTTTTGTACCGAATTGCTGACTCAAATCCCCATTAAATAAACAAGTTTTTTCAAACATCCAACTCTCAAATCAATTAGGAGAGAGAGAGAGAGAGAGAGGAGAAAGAAAGTGTGATATAAGCATGCAACGACACAGGAGATTCTGCAGGCCTCACTCTGCATCTTGACTGAATGACCCATCACCCTCCCTTTGATTTGTACTCAAATCTAGCTAGAAGCTTAGCATCTCTACCTATCCTTCTTATTATTATTAGGAATTGCTATCCCACTCAAAATTTGCACTTGTATGATTTTCTTTATTGAAAATTAATTATTGTATGACAAGTTATTTAATACGTAAATATTCATGTTTTCCAATATTAAAAGTTATAATGCTATTATTTGTTTTTAGTGTTATAGGCTTATAGCTAACTATAGTATTTTTTTTAACATTATTGCGATGACGCGATAATCGCTATTTAGAACTTTCATCATAACAGATATTCATGAAAAACATAAATTTTGAAGACTTAATACATAATGATCATTACACAAATTAATGACATGCTGATAAATATATCATATCTAATAACAACGAGAGCACCTGTTTAAAATAAAGAAGTCTTGCTACCATATACACGATTATATAATTTTTTTAGTGTCTAATTTAAAACAAGTTGATTTTTTTTACATCACTATAAAAAAGTTATAGAAACAAAAATGCATTATCCATCTAAAATTTCTATAAAAAGTGAAAATGTTCATGATAAATAGTAGAAGTTACAACAAAAATTGATGAAAAGTAGTGAGATAGATTTCTATTTTTGACAATCAATATTTTTTTTTTGAGATAAAGTCCTTACATATGTTGACAATCAATACAATTCATACAAAAAAAATAAAAAATAAAAACCTCAAGCAACAGTTTTGGGGAAACAGTACTGGAGACAAGTTACAATTCTATTTTTTCTTTAAAACTAACAAAACAAAACAGAGTACTGCATGCAATGAATGCAATCAGTCTCTCCATTTTAACCATCTCAATCGCTACTAGCCCAATGCTATGGAAACCTATAACACCATAAAACATATATAATAAAAAAAAAACTAATACCCTTCCTAATTCTCTATATATAAACCCAAGCCCTCTATTCTCCTCTCCGCTTCTTTCTTTTCTCAACACTTGTCCCTTTAATTCTTTGTGCTCTTTGAAAAGATGATGAATGGAAGGGGAAATAGATACCCTTTTACACCCTCCCAATGGCAAGAACTAGAGCACCAAGCTCTGATTTACAAATACATGGCATCTGGTATACCTATCCCCTCTGATCTCATTATCCCCATTAGAAGAAGCTTCCTCCTAGATGCCTCTCTCACCTCTCCTTCTCTTGGCTTCTCTTCTCAACCCACATGTAAGCTCTCCTTCTCAACAAAACAGAGATTATTTGAACTTTAAATCTTGCAACTAATAGCTATATATTGATCATGTTCTAATAAAATGGTTTGAAATATAGTGGGATGGGGTTGCTACCAAATGGGGTTTTCGCGGAAGGCAGAGGATCCAGAGCCAGGTCGATGTAGACGTACCGACGGGAAGAAATGGCGGTGCTCCAAGGAGGCATATCCTGACTCGAAATACTGCGAGAAGCACATGCACCGTGGCAAGAACCGTTCAAGAAAGCCTGTGGAAATGCCCTTGGCCTCATCAAACCCTAACCCTAACACTCACCCCAGCCCGACCTCGGCCTCGTCGGCCAACTCTGCTTCTAGAACCTCCTCTTTGCCTTATGCATCGTCTCTGTCGATGTCAACACCTCAGCCTTACAATCACCTTCTCTACCCCAACCAGATCAGCTCTTCTTCCTCTTCTTCCCATTTCAACAATACCTCTTCCTACTACTCTTCAGATAGGGACTACAGGTGTGTTTTATTCTTTGACTACCCATTCATTTCTTTGTATGTTCATTTCATTTAGAGAGATATTATTCATAGGCGTGGAAAAGAATGTAGAAGAAAGAAAAAAAAAATACGATGGGGGACTGAACAAAAATAAATAAGATATTTTCAGATACCTCTTACTTTGTCAGGGGTACTGAACAAAAATAAATACGACATTTGGCAGGGTTATACAGGAAAAAGAATGCTTCTTTTCTTTGCTTCTTCTCTGTTCTAACTTTTCTCTCTGTGTACAGGTACACACATGGGGGAATGAGAGAACTGGAGGAGCAGCCAACTTTCTACACAGAGAACTCAACTGGAGAAAGAGACAGTTCGTGGCAGTTCAGGCCTCTCCCTTTTGCCGAGACAAAGCACTGCTCTGGTACTACTGACGCCATGCAACACCACCAGCAAAGCACCGCCTACGTCCCTTTCACCACCACCAGTCTCTTCTCCAGTCGTGACGAGGCTGAAGAGAAGCAGCGTAGCCAGCACTGCTTCCTGTTAGGAACTGATCTTAAACTGGAGAAACCGGTCAGGGAAACCGATGGAGAGAAACCGCTGCGTCATTTCTTCGACGAATGGCCTCAAAAGAAGGACACGTGGATGGATTTGGAAGAGGTTTATTCAAAGACCCAGCTCTCTATTTCCATCCCCATGTCTCACCATGACTTCAATGGTTGGTTTGTATTTTTTAAAAATATTGTAATTTTATATTGCTCCTTTTTTTGTATTCGATCTCTAATAATTGCTCTGTTTTTTTTTATGCAGATAACTGAGTTTGAATGATGATTTAGAAGTGAAAATGCCAATGTTTTTTTGTTTTTTTTTGTTTTTGAATTAGAGGCAGTTTAATTTATAGGACTCTCTAGTTTTGTTGCACCGAACAAGGTGAGAAATATCCGAATGAGAGGATCCTTCTATATTATCTTTTATTAATTATCCTTTACAATAATGCTTTTATTTTATTTGGTCAATTATCTTTTTTTTACTTTTCCTTTTGTGTGTCAAACTGTCAATGCATTTTGGAGATTGTGCTGGTGATGGTTGGTCACATCAGTCGATGCTAACAACTTATTTTAGCCACACGCGCTCTAAAAAGTGAAATCAAAATATAATTGTAGCAAGGTGATTTAACCTAGTTAAAGATTTTAACAGAGCAGTTTTGACTTAATGCAAAACAGTGTTGCATGTGACCGTAATCATAATTATAATGTATGGAGAAAAATAGGTACAAGCTAACATGGTATGTTGTGAGTTATGACAGCAAAGAAAGAAAGCATCACACGACCAGGTTTGATTTCAGATTAGGCCGGGCCCACAGCATTAAATTAGTGTGGTACAGAGTCAGAGTCAGAAGTAATGAAATCTTTGGTCGTATCTGTCGTCGTCTCATTTCGACTGAGACAGACTGTGTCCTTCACAAATTAAAGATAAATATTTTATCATACCTAATTCACAGGAAAAGCACCAGGCAGAAAGGACTTTTTTAAGGCAAACAAATTTACATGACTGTATTTCGATCCGCGGATATTTAACATGAAACATCGGATGAGATACAGTAGTTCAATCCTTCCCTTTAAGGGGTTTAATGCAAGTTTTTTTTTTTTTTTTTTTAAAATACTGGTATCGATCGATTTACAGAGTTTATTTTTATTACATGCCTTCATTTTTAAGTTATCTCATCTCTTTTATTTTATAAAATGTTGCCTCGAGCTAGCATAACACAATACAAATTCAATACTACTCGAGGAAGAAAAATATGTTTAGATTGCATTAAAAAAATAAATAAAGCAGTAACACTGTTCTTCTGCATTCAAATGTATCAAAGTTATTTAGACTGCTTTGGAAAATCTACCGTTAAAAATTTGCTGCTAGTTTGTGCAGTGTAAAAATGGGCAGAGGTATAAGACAAGACATGCTCTGGATCTTGTGCAATGGGTCAGGTTTAAACCTTTAATTAATGCAACCAAATCAAGGATCTAACATAAAATTATATAATCTGCACGTGAGAGTGAGCTCATACTTTGTTTTTGTTGGCTCCTAAGATTCCTGTCTCAGTTATTTTATAAACTCTTTTAATTTGACTGATCGATCACCTGTCATTCAATTTAAAATTCTTCAATTTTAAAAAGTTTGAACTCTTTAGTCGTGCAATCTGATAAGATCTGTATGTCAGTGCGGTTTTGAACAGCTATTAGTTATTTCAAACTTGAAAAGCTATCTGTCTTAACTAATTATCATTGTAAAGTCTAACTAAGCAAAGAAAGTATTTGTAATTTTCTGTTTGCTTGCTTGATTAATTGCACAAAATATTGGTGGCAATTTAAGGTGGACTTATATAAAAAAAACAAAAGGATCACTGAAGGATGCTTAAACATGAATTTGGATGACTCCGTCTAGAGGGTTGCTCTCGGGTAGGGGCCGGGCGGGTCGAGTATACCTGGGATCGGACACGGGTAGAGATCGGGTACGGATATCACGGGTATATGGGTATCACGGGTATTTTTTCTAAAACCCGTGCCCTGCCCGTCTTATACCCGTGCCCGTGGTATCCTTGACGGGTAGGGCGGTCTGGGTAGGAGTCGGTCCGATTCGGTTTTTTTTTTTTTTTCCTGTTATTTTTTCTGTTAATTTTTTACGGTGTTGTACGAATATTATTACATGTTTATAATTCGACTTTTAAAATAAGAATAGTTCAATATCAAATAGTGTATATAAATAAATAAAAGTTGTAACTTATATATAAAAATTATTCATGCGAAAATTTGTATATTTATTCAGCTAAATACAAATGTATTTATTTATTTCTTTACACGAGTCATTTTATTTTATTTTTAAATTCTCATTCTAATTATATAGTTTCATAATTTATTTATATCTATAATATATTTTCTAAACGTTCATTTATTTTTAATAGGTTAAATAAAATATAAATCAAAAATATAATTAAATCAAAAACTTTAAAATATGGACAATATATGTATATACATATTTATTTTTTTACATATTGAACATATATATATAGAGATAGGCTAATATACAATCGATTGTTCCTAGCTTCCCGTGCAACCAAGTCGTTTTCCGATTTTTAAAGTCCAAATGATCGATCCAAACCGTTAGATGTCATCTCCATATTAAAATGTGCTAGGAGACAAATTTTATATTTTTTGAAATTTTTTTACTATTTATTAAGCCACTTTGAAAATCGCTGATCCAACGGTAGCTTCTGATTTTTACTGTTTGGTAAGCCACCGTTGGATCAGCAATTTTCAAAGTGGCTTAATAAATAGTAAAAAAATTTCAAAAAATATAAAATTTGGTCTCCTAGCACATTTTAATATGGAGATGACATCTAACGGTTTGGATTGATCATTTGGACTTTAAAAATCGGAAAACGACTTGGTTGCACGGGAGGCTAGGAACAATCGATTGTATATTAGCCTATCTCTATATATATATACATATACATATACATAAAATATATGTTTATTTATTTATATATTGAACATATTTATTAAAAAAAAAATTGTATATGGAGAATTGGGGGGAAATTTGATTTGAATTTTGAATTTAAAAAAAAAAGTACACGGGTATACGAGCACGGGCACATGGGCACAGGCACAGGGGCACGGGTAAACCGGTCCGGGTATGGTCGGGTTTTTTTCTCGAAAAGACGTACCCTGCCCGTTTTATGCCCCTACCCGTGTACCCGTTTACCCGACCTATACCCGAGCTCGGGCACGGGTACCCCGGGTAGCGGGCACGGGCGGTCCGGGCACGGGCAGCCCCATCCGAGTGTTAGCAATCCTCTAACTTCGTCTGGTTAGATCTAAACCGTCTGAATCCAAATTGCACGAATTTATCGGATTGCTTTCAAATAATGAATTCAAACTGTTGAAACATATCTATCTTAAGAGTAATACGTTTATATGTAACAATTTTATTTTTTGAATTAATTTAGTAAACATTCAAGCGGTCAAAATTGTAAAGTTTATAAATTAATTTTATTGCATTCATTTTTTTAACATTCTCTTGCTACTTGGCACTATACAAAATTAGTTCAAAAATTTTAATTATTTTGCACGTAGCTGCATCACTCAAAAGATAGATTGGTTAGTTTCAACGGTTTGAATTCATCCAGTAGAAACCAATTAGATAGGTTTTAGAGTTAAGTTCACAAAGAGAATTAGTGAACTTAAGAACACCCTAGTTCTACTCTATATTAATTTATAGACATTAATGTTGAAAAAATTACTTCATAATAAACAAGTTTTGTTCTAATTTTCTAAAAATTTTTGGATGTGTATTTAATATTCATTCAATATCTGATTTATATGTATATTCGTTTATCATCATTTGTTCCACATAATTCATGTCTGATCAATTATCCGTAGCATTTGTATTCATAATTTCATATTAAATAAATAAATTAAATACAACTAAAATCTTATCACTATCTTATTCGTATTCAATCCGTTGTCCACTCTTAACTAATGAAATCTTAATATTTAAGTTTGTCCAGTTCGCACAACAATACGGATCCCATCCAAATGTGAATACCTTGAAAACAGTTACATCCAGTCAAAGAACGACTGGAGATAATCCTTCTGGCATGTTTGGTCGGCAAAATCAAATGATTTTGAAAACTATTTTTTTTTTTTCCCTGTTCACCTGTTGGGTCAGTAATAGGTATCTTTTTCTTAGACCATAAGTTGGTGTATTGACAAAGGTAAAATAGAATGTAATTGTATATGCTCTCGCCAGTGCATGCAGATTCTCCCGGTTTAAACTACTTTAATCTATTTAATGTTTGGTTGAAAACGGACCCACCATGTAAATTGACCGGCACTGGTTTTATCTTCAGTTGTTACCTTCCTTAGTCAGCATGAATTAGTGAGCCATTGCCTAGAAGTTTACACTGATTCTGATTCGCATGACTATTTAATTATAATTTATGTTAGTTTTATTTAAGATTTATTATTTAATTAAGATCTAACGATTCTAATTACACATGATTTGTATCACTATGTACCGTGCCGTACCGTGACTAGATCTTTTGTACATAATCAACACATGTCGTGCTGTTTTGTGCTGTAACTGTTCTATTCCGTTTTGTAATAGTGCCGGCTTCGCCTCCGCCTCCGCCGTACCATTTTTCTCACTCTAGATATCACTAGTCTCAGTTAAAGAAAATCCATGTTTTTTTAGTTTGATGGCACGCAGTGCGCTGAAAGTTCAACATTTGTTTTACAACAATATTTATTTTACTGATTTTACTCCAACATTAATTAGAGAACAAAAAATAATCTTGGATTTATTTTATCAAAATTTACTGTATTTTAATTTGGGTATAACCCGAATTTAATTTTTATAAATATCCTGGTGGGATTTAATTTGGAAAGTACTGATTTGTAATTTCGTGAACCGTCGGTGTCTTTTATTATTCAAACATCGTTATTTTTTCAAGAAAATTAAATTCAGATTAAATTTTGATTAAAGTAAAAAATTAAAATCGCCTTATTCTCTGTTCATTTCTTAGACCACATAATTCTAAGTAAAAAAAACTCGCCCAGATTTTACCTCATTCAATCCGGCCCAGCACTCCAGATTACCGGCCCATATGAAATATTACCGGCCCATATCAAAACCTGTCCAAAATTAGATATCATCTATAGATTTGCAAGAACAATTTAAATTCACATCGCCATTCAAATTTATTAAGTTCTAAAATATTCACAATCTCAATACAAATAGGACGATTGAAACTTAAATTGGATAAAATTTGTCCAAAACTTTTTGATAAAACCCAATTCCAATATTAATTATACAGATCATAAACAATAATGCCAAGTATCCTGTCATTTAGGGCTGCACAAAAAATTCGATAGTTCGTGATTTGATTCGACTTTGATTCAAAAATGTTTATAAAAAAATTGATTCGAAATAGTTCAAAATTAATTCAAACCAAATTCAAATTGGAGCTAGTTCGTTTGAAATAGGTTCGCGAACTATTATAGTTCGAAATTCAAAGTAACGTGAACCGTTGATTTCCGTTGATGACTTATGTTCGCTTATGACTTAAAAGTTTAAACATAATGCCGCCCAGTCATAAATCATAATTCGTAAATCGTAACCCTCGCTTTCGGCAACTACGATCATTCTTCCTTGTTGTAAAAAAATTCGTAAAAGATTCGAAATTGAGTTCGTAAAAAATTCGATTCGAAATTAATTCAAATCAAACTTAGTTCTTAATTCAAACCAACAAATTAGAGTAAGTTCAATTCGATTCGATTCAATTCGTTCACCTTTGCCAACGGACGCAGGAATGAAAATATATAAATTGCATATTCTTCTTGGGAAGAATGTATGTATGACACAATGATCCAGTTCAGAAATTTTACCCAGACTGGTACAGCCTTATTAACAAAACAAGAATGGTGAAGAAAAAAGGTGTAAGAATTGGGCTATTTTCTGCAACTGGGTCAAAGACTAATTATAGGCCTCTGGGTTTCCAGTAGGTTTCGTAGTCCTTAAATTTGGTTTGTACTTCTTTTTTTACTTTGGGTGAATCTATCTAAAACTGGACCCTAAATCATATGATATGCGTTCAAATTTCTGCGTACTGTTTAGATTTATGAAACCATTTAAATTTGTTAAGTTCTAAATTCCAATTCCTTTTATTTTTCTTAACACACCACTCGTTTAGTTTAACTGGGCTGGTTGGAAGAACTAAGTTTAGACGGGCCATAGTTTTCTTCATTTGTCATAAATTATCGCTGTGTCCCAACCCAAAACGTTTTAAGGTCCATTTTGGGGTAAAATAAATGGGATAAAAATATTGACAGAGCTATTTTGACTACGCAGCGTATCAGTCTTATATGTTTTCATTTCCTCTCTATTGATCTAGTTCTGTCAGAAGTCATAATAGCTTTATCAATATAATTATGCTAGTAAACAAAAACGATGACATGAAAGTATGAAACTAAACAGAAAAAATTAAAAGAAAAGCAACGCGCTTCTAGAAACTGAAATATTATTTTTATATGAATACGACAGAGAAATGCTGGACAAGAGTTCAAGATTAGGTAATTCCCATCAGCTTTTAACTGGTCATCTTTTATTGCCTAACAAGCTATGCCATTGACTACTATACAAGATTTATGCTATGCATGATTTTGCAATAGTTAGTATTTAAAGCAATCTTTAGAACACTAACTTATGCATGCTTTTAGTTTTCTATTGAGTCCCTTTCACTGGGAATGACTACTGGATTTTGGAATTCCTATCACCTAAGGTAGCAAAATATTTTTGTTTAAGATCCGAATTGTGCGATATGAATCCACACGAATATTAAAGGGTCTTTTTTCTTTCTACCATGGGATGGATTGATTCAGATTCTGATCAGACGGTATGAATTTAAATCAATGTTCTAAATAGCGATTATAACGCTATAGCTTTTAAGGCCGAAAAAGTTATAGCGCAACCATAACTAGCTATTTAGAATCATTATAAAAGAAAAACAGTTATTTAGAATCATTATAAAAGAAAAACAGTTAATAACGTTATAATTTTTGAGGTTCGAAAAAGCTATAGCACATCTATTGCGTAGTTGTAAGAAGTTATTTAGAACTCTGATCTAAACAAAAACATTTTGTTGCATTAGAGGATATCAAGTCCTAAAATTGTTAACCTCTGAAAATTCTTATTGGACAATGATTTTATGTCTATCATGATTTAATTTACTATACAGTTGCTATCATTATGACCGACTTTGGTGTGCTTAATATTATTTTTTTGATAGGTGTGCTTAACTTTATCTCCTTAACTTCATATGGCGAACTAGAAAAATGCATCTTTAGATAATTTATTATTATTATTATCATCATAGTGTCATTCTTAACTAACACTAGTAGAAGCTCCACTATACATTTTGAGAATTGAGTAGGCACAACCGGTTTACAAAGATCTTAATTAGGAGCTGATTTTGTGGCCCCAATCAAAGCATAGAAATTTAGGTAATAGGTTGACACCATAGTTCACTTAGGTCATGTTTGGTTGTGGAGTAAGTAGTGGAGTAAACTTTTTATTTCACTTTTAAGGAGTCAAACGACAAGTAAATTTGAAGAAGTAAGATGAAGTAATATTTGAGTTAATCTGGATTAAGTTACTCTATCTTTCTGAGTAACTTATTCTTCCTATGGGTCCCGCAGATAGTAACACCATGTTATAATTTTCTCTCTTCATGAGCTTACTCCACCAAACTCTAACCAAATATAATTATTTTAATGTATCTTAGCTTGAAATAAAAAAATTAATCCGAATTAACTTTACTCCACAACTAAACATTAATTAATTATCAAGATTAGGTTTAGGATTCTATTGGAATGTTTCGGCCACAAAATCTTTGTTTTTCTCTGGTTCATAGGTCAATTTTTTAATATATTTAATGAACTCATCTCTGTTTCTTTTGTTTACCAGTACTCATCTCTGTTTCCTTTTGCTAAAATGACTTAAACTTTTGTACTTAACTGCACAATGGAGCAGTGTTGTAAAAAACGTCCGTTTAAATTAATTAATTGGCCGATTAGTTATTGGCAGTGACCAATCTATCATGGATTTTTCTGACTAATCGTATGATTATTTCCAATTAATCGTTTAGCGGTACCTTGTCCGTCCAATAACTGCATACCGTTATTTACAACAATGCAATGGAAGATCTTTTTGAAGCTGAATTTAGTTGAACTTGATTTAAATACATGAAATCAAGTCATAATTATGCACACTTGATTTAATCCAACTTAACTTAGTTCATATGCCACAAATTTAGGGGAACATTAGGACTATCATGCCTTTTATTTAAAAAAAAATATTACTGGTATTTTGAGTTTTTTCAATGAAATTCTAGAATAAAGATATTGCCCCCTAGAAGTAGTCCTCTAACAGTTTTTCTCGGCCCAACTTGTTCTAACTAACAAAATTAGTTATTAATGATTAGCATTAATTAACCCGGATGCACCGTTAAGATCCGGCGAGAAGAGCGTGGTGCACCGTCAAGATTCGGCCGGAAGAGCATGGTGCACCATTGGAGGGGATCCATGCTAGCCCAGCGAAGGTTGTCAAAGTGGAGCATATGAATACTTTATTAGTTAGATATGAATACTTCATTTGTTAGATATGTATACTTCATGTTAGATATGAATACTTCTTGGAAGAGGTAGGGTGAGAGAGATGAATCTGACTTTGAATTTTGAATTATATAAATTATTTCGAACATGTATGAATACTTCGTAATCATCAGTATGAATACTTCGTAATCATCAGTATGAATACTTCGTAATCATCAGTATGAATACTTCGTAATCATCAGTTTGAATACTTCTTTAGTTAGATATGAATACTTCATTTTTAGATATGAATACTATATAGATTCGCTGTAGTGGTTTTCAATCTTGGCAAATGTCATTTTCAGACGGTTGCGATCCCCAATTCAGGCTGTCACAAGACGCCAGCGGTCCCCCTGGTTGTTATTGGTTTCCAAGATTAATGGTCCCATCTAGTTTTGACTATTATAGATAATAAGTATGAATATTATAAATTCGTAGGTATTAATACTATATGTTTTGACTATTAATAAAATTGCATTAACTTTGCTCTTTGGTGGTAATTAGCACGTGCGCATCAATTAGTGGTCTCCCATCGTACTTTTTTTTTGTCTTTTAGTGTAGAAGGCAGATAGGGGACTGAATGGAGAGTACTGTTAGTTGTTCCCGAAATTCTATTCGATTGTTCTATAATTTTTCTAATTTGCTTAGGCTCTTTCTTTAACAATTTATTGATTTTTAATATTGTGTTAATAAACATGTGGTGTTAACATAACCCAATCGTATGTGAAGTTTGGATCTCACCTACTTTTTAAAAAAAAATATTAATAATATTATTTTTACTTCCTGCAGTGCATGGACAACAAGACAAAAATGCTAAAACAAAAAGAAAATATATAACTTGTGCGATGCATCATGACAATGCTGTCAATATCTTTACCATTTCTCATAGTTATAATCATAGTGACAATATATACATTTAATTTGTGAATAATTTACGCATTAAATGTTTTTAATATTTTCAAACTAAATTCCGAATAAAACACAAAAAAGACATATAATATATTTTATTCAAGAATAAAATACGAGTCACAAATTATTAGTAAAAAAAATGCGATTTTTTTTCTAGCTTCTTAATTGTACCGAATTAGTCCCGAATTATTCCTGAATTATGAATTTTTAATCTCGTCGAACTGAATTAGCAACTTGAACTCAACTCGGCTCATGAGTTTGCAAGTTGATTTCAAATTGTCCTCAACTCGGCTCATGAGCAGCTCTAGTTTCGGTAATACAAATCTGGGATTTTTTATTTTTTTTTCAAAAAAAAATAAAAAGAAAAGATAAATCTTTACCATTTATTTCCAACTGAAAGCACACAAGCGTTCACATGGGAAAAGGCTATAGAAAATCCGGGATCTTCTTAAATGAACTATTGCAATCCAATTTTACCATTTCTTAACACTTTGCCTTTTCTAAACAGAGTGGCAGACAAGCCGCATGTCTATTGTATCAACTCTTCCAATGTCAATAAAAATTAAAGACACAGACCCGGTGCACGATAGGCTCCTCATAAATAAACATAAAAAACAGTTGGCACTTGGCAGTTGCTAGAAAAGACGGGAAAATCTATAACTAGATTATATTGAATTCGGTATTTAAGAGGAATAAAGTTGATGAAGGAATTAATTGTAAAAGAATCAATTGAACTGATTTATTGTGATTTGATAGCAACGTGTTATTTTGTAAGTTTGTAATAAGTAGTATCATATCTTTATAAATATAATATTTTTATCAATGTCAGATCTTTACCTGCTTACTTGATAAGACATATTGAAATTTTCTTTTTCAATTTTCTAATGTTTTCATATGTTATCATATAGGCGTGAAAACATTATAAATAATATATGATTCGTATTAAATTTATATTTGAAAATTTAAATATAGATATCTAATATCTGAATATTCGTGTAGATAAAAATACTTGTATGATTTTACATTTTAATTATCCATATCCGAATAGTACATATATATCATATATTTTAATATATAATGAAATTTTATGTTATTGTTGTTTCTAGCAATAATATTTTTAGTCTATTTGACTAATTTGCAAAACATACAATTATTTAATTTTACTATTTCTTCTATTTTAGAGTTATGCAGGTTCAAGTCAATTAGAATTGCAATATGAATTGCTTGAACTAAAGAAATCATGAATTATCAAGAGTTTAATTTATAATATTTTAAACTTGGTAAAATGTGTTTGATGTTGTTTCAACAGGATATAAACGTTGGTAACGTTTGTAAAACACTATAACGATTATATATTAAGAAAATGCTGTGAAACAACTTGATCAAAGTAAAAAAAATAAAAAAAGTTGCCATAACGTTTTAAAAAGTTATCAACGTTTTAAAAAGTTATCAACGTTTTAAAAAGTTACATAACATTTTGAAAAAAGTTGTGTAATATTTTAAAAAGTTAGTAATGGTTTCAAAAATTGGTAACGTTTTAATTAAATTTTCAACCTTCAGAAATTCATATTTTTGATCAAGTTTTTATAGTGCAAAATGTTACATAACGTTTTACTAAGCTCATAGAAAATTGAAAATCCTAAATCGTATTTTGAACTAAAATATTGTAACATTTTAACAAACGTCTGTAACGTTTTAAGTCGAAAAGCTCTTTCTGGAGCTGTCTCTATAAATAAAGCTGTGGAGTCTCTTCTCCACTTAACCTAACCACTCCTAATATTGCAAAAATTTATTTTTTGTGGGCTTGAGTTTCTCCATTGTTGTGAGAGCTCAGAACTTCAATATCCCTCAAACAACCTCAAATCCACTTCATTAATCTTGAGTTAGATTAGGTTAGAATGAGCTTTTGAGTGTTTCTCTTGCGAACATTGATTTAGAGACTTCGTTCTCTTCTTGAGTTGTCCGTGTGACTTACCTTGGTTGTAAGGGCTCGCCGACTCTCATCTCTAGTTGGCTGTGTGACTTTCCTTGGTTGTAAGGGCTTATCGATTCATAAGTTGTAAACCTTTCTCGTTGGGTAATAGAAATGCGCACCTAGA
Organism: Carex sylvatica; assembly: GCA_964058845.1. Lineage (NCBI taxonomy): Eukaryota > Viridiplantae > Streptophyta > Magnoliopsida > Poales > Cyperaceae > Carex > Carex sylvatica. The sequence continues at coordinate 34,258 of CAXKVR010000493.1, forward strand.
AGAGGTTGCGATGCCTCAGAGACGTAGACCTTTGTTTTGCCGAACTCCGTTATCACCCCGAGTATCAAATTTCTCTAAACTCATCAATTTACTTTTAATTACAATGACTTTTTAATTTTGAGCAATTAGCGGTGCATTTAGTATAACAAAATGGTATCAGAGCAAGTTACTCAAATTAAGACTCACTAAATTCGAGTTAGATCAACTTGACAAATGACACCCTATAGATATATGAGAGAACCCATAATTTTTGATTATACAACCAAAAACTTTAGTAATTGGAAGAAAACAATGATTAATTATTTAAATATTATTGAGATATGGGATGTGGTTGACAAGGGGTATACACCAAAATTCAATACCCTTGTTACCGATAGTACCAAAATGACATTAAAGTCGAGACTCCCAAATCCAAACAAGCAAAGAAAGAAAATGATCTCGCAATTAATGTCATATATAATTTGGTTAACTAATCGGTTGCCTTAATCTTTGGTAACACCTCAAGTGCAAAAGAAATGTGGGATGCCCTTGTAAACCGATATGAGGGAAATACTCAAATTAAAAGAACCAAGATAACCGGTTTATAAGCCAAATTCAAAATCTTTAAGGTAGAAGATGGTGAAAACATCGATGATATGTATAATAGACTTATAGATATTCAAAATGAATTTACCGAATTGGAAGAACCACTTTCTAATGTATAATAGACTTATAGTCATGCTTGGGAGGCATAGGTGAGAATGTTTGGTGAGTGCCCTAGAAGCAATTCAAGGAACACATGAATCATTCACACTGGATGATCTCTATGCACACTTTCAGAGTTTTGAAGAGAAACTTCGACAATCCGTAAAGCTAAAGCAAAATTCAAAATCAAAATCCGTAGCATTTTCGGCACAAAATCGTAACCTTCCTAGCTCCTCAAATACCTATTTATCAAATGACACATTTCTCAACAAGAATGACCATGAATCATCCAAAGATGTCATTCTCTTATCCAAATATTTCAAGGCATGCTTGATTTCGAAAGAAAGTACAACAAGGAACGTGAAGAGAAAAACAAACGAGTAATGTACTTTGCATTCCATAGAAATGGGCACACCATCCAAACATGCTTAGAACTATTTTCACACACGAAAAACATGGATGGTGAAGGGAAACAAGATTTGAATGCCAAGATAATTTTTTTTTTCGATTTCAACACCAATTTTCAGAAAAAAAAATTCTGGTTGTAGGATTTTTTTTTCGGATTTTTTTTTTTCAGTTTTTATAATTTTTTTTTTGTATTGAAGTATTAAAAATATTTAATATATTTCTTTAAAAATAGATGAAATACTATATAATTTAATTTATTCGAAAGACTGCTACAAATAATCTAGATCAATATTTTTAATGTCGGATTTTTTACCTTCGTAAGAAAAATTAATATATTTCTTTATTTGTTTTTAGAAAAAAAATATATGTATATGTATTTGTTATTTGTTATTAGAAAAAAAAAATATAATTTCTTTATTTTTTATGTATATATAATATAATATATGTATATATATGTATATATAGAGAGTGGCTAATATGCTTTCGGAAGCATATGGCCCGAAGTGCTTACGGTCTAAATTTAAAATTTTAAAACTAAAAAAGTCGATCCGAACGTTCATCTTGTTCTCCATATTAATATCTGCTTGGAGACCAAATTTTATATTTTTCTGATTTTTTTTACTATTTATTAAGTATTTTACAAAATTATTGATCCAATGGTGGCTTAACAAAACAGTAAAATCAGCAGCCACCGTTGGATCAACAATTTTGTAAAATACTTAATAAATAGTAAAACAATTCAGAAAAATATAAAATTTGGTCTCCAAGCACATATTAATATGGAGAACAAGATGAACGGTTTGAATCGACTTTTGGAGTTTTTAAATTTCAAATTTGGACCGTAAGCACTTCGGACCATATGCTTTCGAATGCACATTAGCCACTCTCTGTATATATAACCTCATATAATATATGTATATATATACGTATCATATGTGTATATATATCAAATTTGACCTCTGCTGGTAAATTAGTAAATATGGATTGATACAACGATTAGTTTGTAAAAGTGATTACATCAGCATGTAGATCATTAAAAAATACACATAATTAACATAAATTTTAATTTATTTGAATTTTTTTACAGTTAGTAGCAGTTTTTCGAAATAAATTAAATATTTTTAATACTTCAATACATAAAATAAATAAATTATAAAAACTGAAAAAAAAAAATTCCGAAAAAAAAAATTCGGAAAATTTTTTTTCCTAAAAAGAAAAAAAAAATCCTAAAACCGGTAAATTTTTTTCGGTTTTTAATATCAAAATTGGAAATATTTTTTTTGAAAATTCATTATCGGAATTATTTTTTCCGGTTTTAATATTCATTTACCGGAAATTGGTGTTGAAACCAGAAATTTTTTTTTTAGTTTGGATAGTTTTCGAAATAAACGCACGGTTTAGTTAGTTTTTTAAATTTATATATTTTTTTGGATATAAATTAAATGCAATAGGTACAAATACTCCTCGCCAATTTATACATTCTTTCTTGTGCGTGCCGCCTCTTTGTAATCAGATTTTCTTTCTTTCTTTCTTTCTTTCTTTCGTTTTCTTTTAATCTCTGGTCAGCATTAGAACCTTATTGATTTCATGAGGCCCTATAGCCAGAGCCAAACTCAGAATTTTCATCGGAGAAAAAAAAATATCGAATTAAATTTAAATTTATCAACTAATTAGATACTTAATAAAAAAAATAATACTTTAATTTATACATTTTAATACTCTAACTTCTAATTTCTGGTTCTCTAATTTATAATTCTAATTATTAATCATAATTGAAGAAAATTTATATAAATTTTAACGCTAAATTTAACCCGAATTACAAATTAAACATTCAGAGAAGTAGAATTTTTTTTCAAAAGAAAACAAAGTCGGAACGTCCTGATTTCCACTAAAACTAAGCTATTCCCTCAAATACCTGGGGATATGGACTCCGCTAAAATACATCTAATGGCTACGAAGTTCCAACAAAAAAAAATAATCCACTTAAATAATACTTCATTTGGAATTTATTTGATAATATACGAAATAATACTTGGAAAATAATTATTGAAAAGGATACAGTGAAATATTGCAAGAAAGAGTGATGCAGTGCTACCAAAAAGAAAGAGGCTAGGGATCCTTTGCCACTTTTTAAATGTCAAGTTTAATAAAAACTGCCGCCTTTTGTAGAAATTAGAGATTTTGTATTGATTACAAATAATTTAATACACTGACAGTAAACAAAAAAAAAAATCTAAATGGATCTAAATGACTTTTTTCAAGATAAATTCGCGAGTGTTAAATGTGTTCGACGAAAAGAAAAAGAAAATATAATAAAATAATTTTGAAAAGAGTATATTTTTTAATTAAGCTGTGAGACTCTGCATAGCACAGTATTATGGATAAATATTTTTGTTTTCCAACTTGAAAGAATCAATATGAAATGTGGTCTTTATATAAAAATGTACTTACATGTTAAATTTAAATTTTTAAAAATTTTCACTATTTTTTTAATTAAGTAGAATCACTATTTTTGAATGAAAAATTCTATCTATTTTTCTAAAAAACATTAAAAAATTCTAAAAAAATATAAAATTTAATCTACAAGTACATTATTACATTGAAAATCATATTAAACGGTTCAGATTAATTTTTTGAACTTCAAAAAAAAATATTTATTTTGGATCATTATGTGTTATGTCTAGTAGCATAGCCTCATTTGGTTTTTCCCTCTCAAGTTCTCAATCTTCTGTCATCTTCTTTTTCGCTATTTCTAAATATTTTTAAAGTAAAAAAGAGTGTGTCTTTCAGCCGTATTATAAACAGTAAATTTCATGTGTTTGAAATTTGAATTAATGTGTGCTCCAAGTCCAAATAGTACCGGTTTCGAAATTAGTGCTTTTTTTTTTTTTTTTTTGAGGGGAAGCCCGTAGGGAATAGTGCTAGGAGGGAAAATACTGCTAGAGTATGTGGTTACTGAATAGTCCCTTTATTTTAAATGATGTGTTCATATTCTATAATCATTTTTAAAATGAATTCAGGTGTTTTACACACAAATATTGCCTGGAATGTATACTCGATTTTAAAATTGTGATAACACTTTAGCATCAAAACATAAATTTAAAGGCAGGCACATAAATGCGACGTTAATGTGGGATTTTCTTCAAACATTCAAATAATAAAGTCAAAATTTAAATTACACTTCATACAACTTCTTTACCTATAAATTCATTTTATATAGTCATTTAATTATTATCAGGTTCTAAATAGCACGCTATATCGCTGCTATAGTGTTTTTGAATCATAGAAGCTATGGCATTATCGATGCTGTAGCACCAGGGGATGGACGCAGAACTTTTGTTAGAGAGGGGCAGGAATCGGGTTAAAATAGTTTATCAGGTTCAAACCCAATAACTACTTGGATACTAGATAAAAAAAATTAACACAATAAAAAACAACAAAATAATATTATTTTACATATTAAATAACAACAAAGTATCTCATTAACAGTGCTTTTGGACTGGTCTGGCGAGCTTTTCAGTTTCAGAGATGGACAAAATAATTTTCAGGAAGGGGTAAAGTGATACCAAACTTGTAATTTTTCACTAAATTTCAAAATTCAGATAGAAAAAGTTATCCCCTCTCTGACTGTGTGTGGGTCCACCCCTGTATAGCGTGCTATAGCGACGCAATATGATAATGACATTATTTTTTCGATAATTCTACTGTGATATGATAAACGCTATTTAAACCTTTGATTATTATTCTTTTCACATCTCACTTATCGATTTGGCATGTAGTCCATAATCTCTATCTTTAAATATATTAGATAATTATGACTCAACTTTTGAATCATGTAGTCAATAATTTGGTATGTACAAGTGTCAACTTAAGTAGGCTGTTAATTTTGTAATCTGTTACTAATAAATCATATCTTTGTGCCAAGAAATCCGTACGTATCTTGTAGGAGGCTGTATTTAATGAGTCCATATACTCTGAGGTAACATAATATTTATGCTTAGATCCGAACCGTGCAATCAAAATTCGGCCAATCTAATCAGAGTATTGGCCTCTTTAATATTCGTGCAGATTTTGATTAGTTATGATCTAAATGGAAATATTTTGTTACTAATATGAATTTGTATTTAACATGCTTTGCAAAGTTTATTGGAAATTGAAATAAGAAATTAAAAAATGAAAAGTGACAACGGCACTATTTTCATGAAGATCAAGTTTTGTTCGATAAATATTTTTATGTTTGTCGTCACAATATATTTTGTTAATTAAACTATAAATAAAAGGTTTGAATTACAACAATAAGGTAGGTACTTTTTGCGAGTGTAAAAAGTGATTTTTTGCGACAGAATACTGTTATACATGTGCTTTTTCTATTAGTGACGGTACTTTTTGCGACAGAGTACCGTCATAAATGCGCTTTTCTCTCTTGTGAAAAATGCCTACCTTGTTGTAGCACAAGACTTGAATCAGTTAGAGCAAAGGAATGTTTTATTTACAATACGATCGAATTTCAACATGCATGCATGCAGCAGATTATTGTCTATTGTATAAGTAGTAAGTAATGTGAATAATGGACGCAAATGTATGTTCATAAGTTTAAAAAATTACAGACTAAATTGAACTTTAATTTATATAAATTTAGCTGAAAATAAATGCAACCATATATTAGTATAATCTAAAACACATTACATGAAATGCACAATTGAATTTGTATAATAGAATAAAAAATGTTTTTTAACAAGAATTATATACCCTTATACTTGTGATTTTGTATTGTAAATATTCATAAATCACATAACCGATACATGCATGCATCCCATTTTAACCGTATATATAAGTCACAAGATTTGCGAATTAAATCTGAATTAAATTTGAGTAATTCATTTTTTTGGTGATGTCGAACCAAATGTCGAATTATTCGGTTGACCGAACTTTGACCGAGTTAAACCTAAATAATTCGTGAGTTTTACGAAAATTTTGTGAATTTTACGGATTATTCGCACATTTTTTCTAGAACATTTTTTTTTTACTCTCTTGCAGAATTGAGATCTCTGATCCAAATAATCCAAATCATTCTTAAATTATAACTGAATTATTTCCAAATTATAAATTTTTGACATCGCCGAACCCAAATAATTCATGTGTTACTATACTTGTAAATCCTACGACAACACACTTGAATCCCTCGGTGCTACTTAGCAGCCCTCCCTAGCAAAACATAAAAAAGGAAATTGTGACGCTGGGGAGTAAATAAATGGGAGCCCCACATCCCCACCACCGATTCAAATCGACACGAAAGAGCGAGCGTTATCTCATCTTATTTTCACAACACCAACACCAAACCCCACTTCTCTTTCAAAAGCACACAACACATCCACACCATTCCCGTACACGCACCCACACACAAATCATCGCCATCGCCATCGCCAACCAATGATAGCCTACCTTGAGTCCCAACAAAACCAAACTCCCAACCCTCCGTCGGTTGCTGGAGACTCTACCGGTACCGGTACCTGTAACGGGACCGAAGCTGACCCATGGAAAGCCACCGCGTCATCTGATTTCGGTGGCACCTTCCATGCTGTACCAGCTGCAGTCATCCATCCCAAAACCTCCGGTGATGTGGCATCAACCATTCGTCTCGCCACAGGCACGCATCATCTCACTGTTGCGGCACGTGGCAACGGGCACTCGATCTCCGGGCAATCGTTATCAGACGGCGGTCTTGTTCTAAACATGCGCTCTTTAGACCAAAAGATGGAACTGGTGACCTTGCCCGACGGGCAGTACTGTGCTGACGTGTCAGGAGGGGCACTATGGGAAGAGGTGTTGGAATGGTGTGTAAAAAGTTATAACATGGCTCCGGTATCATGGACCGACTATTTGGGGCTGACAGTTGGTGGTACACTATCGAACGGTGGGGTCAGTGGGCAGGCTTTCAGGCATGGCCCACAGGTGGCCAATGTGGTGCAAATGGAGGTTGTGACGGGAGACGGCAAGTGCCATGTGTGTTCTCCCGTGAACTTGTCAGAGCTGTTTTATGCGGTGCTTGGGGGGTTCGGGCAATTCGGGATTATAACACGGGCACGTCTTCGTCTCCAACCCGCACCAAACATGGTAAGACAAAATTTATGCTGAAAGAACATAGTATTTTTTTTGGTTATTTCCAGAATTATTTGATAAGCGATTTATTATTTTATTGGGATAAATATGAATTGGATTGGGTATATGTAGTCAAGAAGTAATCGATTGAGTTCAAAATTGCTATATTTGATGAAAACAAAATTAACTATGATCAGATTCTTTGAAATTCCAAATATTTTATTGGACATAGATAGAATATTACAGAGAGAAGAATTCTCTATACAGGTAAGGTGGATAAGAGTGGCGTACGACAAATTCGAAGAATACTCGGCCGATGCGGAGCGGCTCGTGAACCGAACCGGGTCGGATGCATTTGATTACGTGGAAGGATTTGCGTTCGTTAACAGCTCCGACCCAATCAACGGATGGCCATCGGTAGAATTCCGCTCCGGTCCGAGCTTCGACTCGGGTAAAGTACCGGTAGGATCCGGTCCGGTTTTGTACTGTCTCGAGGTGGCGGTTCATTTCAACAATCAGCAGAGCGACAAAGTGGATGCGGTAAGAATTATTGGGGGGTGAAACTCTTATGGGCATTTTCGTCATTCTAGTAGTTTCTTTTGGTAAGTTGCTGTTTGTTCCACTCCTTTTTTCAGGAAATGAGGACATGCTAGTTTTTTCCTCATGATGCTCCTTTCCACATATTATTGATTGTGTACACCAATTAAAACAAATTCTTAAATTATATAATATTCCAACCAATATGAAAGTGGGATATTTTATAAACAAAATGAAGCTAATGAAATATTAGAAAATCAAAGGGTTTATGAATTATCCAGTTTATTCGAACTGGAGAGGAAGTACTAGACCGCGGTCGTGTGCATAGGTCGGACTTCTGCATTGTCGTGTATCTTCTTGGGATATGCTGACGTCATCTTTTCTTTTATACAGCCAGAATTTATATATATTTTAAAATTACAACTCAATCCTTATGATATATATTCGAAATGTCTTGCCATGAACACTGATTGGCAAGGGTATATCCGGAAATGGTTTTATTTCTTCCCATAAATTATGGCTGATGGATTTGGATTTGTACTGACGCTGGGAGCCAGTCGTAGACACTTACGACCGACATGCGTCCAAAAGAATCCATGGCGTGACGTAAATGCCCCTTGTACATGCCCGTGAGGAATCCCCAAACTTGTCCGGCCCCATGCGCAACCACCAACCAAGTTCCCTATTATTTCCTTCTTATTTCTTATTTTGCCTCCAAATTCATCTCAAAATTCACACTCATGATCTTATTAACAATTCTATATCTAATTATAATCTTCATAAGAGGACTCATGAATAATTTCCATCTTATTTATAGAGAGTGCACGAGATGTTGCGGCCATTAAAATATATCCGAGGACTGGAGTTTACAATTGACGTGAGTTATGTAGATTTTTTGTCACGTGTCAAGCACGTCGAAAAAGAGGCGCGTGCAAGCGGAAGTTGGGCAACACCGCATCCTTGGCTCAACTTGTTCATTGCATCGTCTGATATTGTCGATTTTGATCGCCGCGTGTTCAAAAACATTCTCAAGGATGGTATCGGTGGCCCAATGCTCGTCTATCCGATGCTCCGAAACAAGTGAGTATATGTATTATTATCTTCTCTCTTATTTTACACAAAAAATTTGGTACTTTAGCAGGGGTCGTTAAGAAGTATATAGTGTATTATATAATTAAATAAAGGAATGCAATGCATCATGCATGCTATATTGTTGGGATATAATTAATAGCTGTTTTGCATTTAGGCGACAGTTTCTTGATCGTGGGCCCACTTCCATCCCCCGGTTTGTCTCCCAAAGCTTAGAGATCTCTTGTTAACATGAGCATTAAATCTGAATAAATTGTACAGAGATTCATTGATTCTTCTCGTCGTTCTCGAAAGAAGGAAAGGAAACTGAAGAGCAGTTAAAGCGTTTTAATTTCAACAAAAGACAGATTTTCTGTGGCAATTTTGGTGTGTCATTTGTGTTGTTTCTTTTGTATTAATCATATGTTTACTTTGGAATCCAGGTGGCATCGGAGGATGTCGGCGGCATTGCCGGAGAGCGAGATATTTTATCTGGTGGCTTTGCTCCGGTTTCCCCGGCCATACCCTAATGGCCCTCGAATTGAGGAGGTTCTTGCTCAGAACCGCCAGATCATCGACTGTTGTCGGTCGAATGGTTACGACTTCAAACTCTACCTCCCGCATTACGAATCAGAGACCGATTGGGCTGAGCACTTCGGCGACGACGGATGGTCAACATTCGTTACGAGGAAGGAACAGTATGATCCGATGGCTGTTTTGGCTCCCGGGCAAAAGATTTTCTCGCGGGTCTCCAATTAAACTTTTGTAGCTTGTTAGGGAAGAAGAAATATTGATCAAGATGTGTATTAATTATAAGAAAAAAAAGAAGGAAATTTGGTATCAGTCCAGAAATGTTGGCTAAATTAAAATGGATGATCAGTGGTTAGTTCTAGCTAGAAGCATTTCTCTCTTTGTAACAGTTGCTGGTCGTTTGAAGCAAAAGCTTTTGCTCAGCAAGAGCATTAATTTTCCATCTCATTATATGTTCTGCATTCAGAAATTATTTCATTTACAAGCTCAATTCACAGATAACTGTGAATGTATGGAATGTTGAAATGCTATTTGCAAGGATCTAATACTCATGAAAAAGGTAAATTGCATAGGATATTACCAGAGCAGTTTCGGCTTAATGCAGAGCACATATTATATAATCAAAACAGTCTTGCATATAGTTAATGCGTTGCATAAAGCCAGAACTGCTCTGCTAAATACTGTACTTGTTAATTTGATTTTAACGGCAAATGGAGATCAGCAGTGGTGGACCCAGCATAGACTGGGGAGGGTCTGGATTTTGAGTTTTAGTGATGATTTATCGATACCGATCGATTCTACCTTCCTCTGGAATTTTTTTTGCCCCTCTAATTGTTTAATTTATAATTCGGGTTAAATTTAGTATTAAAATCATAATAAATTTCTAGAATTATAATTGGTAATTAGAATTATAAGTTAAAATATTAAAAATTACAAGTTAGAATATTAGAAAATATAAGTCAAAGTATTGCTTTTTATTGAGTATCCAATTAATTAATGAATTTAAATTCGATTCGATAATTTTTTATTCCCCTGATGAAAATCTTAGCTCCGTCCCTGAAAATCATAGCAATCATTCATTCATTCATGAAAGAAAATGATATCCATAATAGTATTCATATTTCAGTGAAGTTGACATGTTAGATTAGACCTATAATTTGAGGTCTCCTAGTGCATGCAAATCACAATCTGATTTGGAGGTTTAATCCTAAAAGTTGGCATGAATACATGACAGCCTGGATGTGGCCATCAATTCTGTCATGATTCATGTTTTGACATCTCTACGGCCTGAATGCACGTTGTGCTTTCATGATGTGTAAAATTAAAGGATATAAACATGCTTCAAAATAATTGATACCTACCTACTTTTATTCTTGATGCACAATACAGTACAGTGCAATGTAATCAAATTAAAAAGAATAAAATTTATATTTCCCAAATGTACAAATGACTTGCTGTAGAGTTAGGGGTGAAAAAGATACATGGATATTCGATATTCAAATATTTGTGTGAATAAGAATACTAATATGATATGATTTTATTTTAATTATCTGTATTCAAATAGTAGATATATACTATATATTTTAATAAATATTATAAATTTTTTTTTTATTAACTAGCATAATTAGATAAATATTACGAACTTTAACATCTTTTAATATATTTTTATATTATTTTAATAAATATCCGATCTGATTCAGATCTATATCCGTATTCGTTTGATATCCGCTCTGTATCTCCGGAAAAAAAAAAAAAGAGATATGGACATGGTTTTACCACTATCCGCTTTGTATCCGCTCTATTTTCACCCCTATGTATAGTTGAGGATTTTTTTTAGAAATAAAATTTTAGTTATTCAGATTTTTTCATTCATCATGACTACAAATTTATCCGAAAACTGCTGGGACAACACAATTAGTGCGTTTTGAGGAGCTCGTCTTTGATGGAATCGCACCAGATGGAGTTCAATATATTTTTGGAAGAAAAAAACAATAAATTCCTTTTCAGAAGATTTTTGTATTTTATTAAAAATAAAATTATGGTTGAGACATGATTTTTTTTTAAATAAAAAGAAAATCATAGTTGAGACTTGAGAGTAAAGAGTGAGGGGAGGCATGGCAGCAGATGAAAAAACAAAATTGTTGATAAATCCTTGGGTTGGTATGATTTTTGGTTAATTTCTCTAACTATTCTGTATATATATATTTAGAACCTTTGGCTTTTAAACTATTTTTTTTGTATGTCTTCAGTACATATAATTCGCGCGTTAGTAGGTGAGTTTTCCTTTTAACCTTAAAAAAGGCTTAATTTATGTGGCGGCCTAAGCTTTACCAATGCTTCTTTGTTTGTATAAAAATCATAAAAGATGTCCTTTTATTTGTATGAACAATTCATATCTTTTCATGAACTTTTATTTAAAAAATGATTTTTTTAAATTGGTCATTTTAGATCAACCTTTCGTAATTTAGAATTATTGTAACCATGTCGCTAGACTGTCTAGATTTAAAATGAAGGATCAAAGGAAAGGAAAAGTAGACATTGATGGGTGCCAATATTAATTAGTATATATAAATTCCGAATCATCATCAATGTTGTAATTTTATACAGTTCAGAGTAGGTCCCATGTCCATCGGACCTATTTTGGTGCGATTGGTTTAATCGCTGTTCAATCTGCATTAAGACGCGTGCACTCCTATTGAATTCGTGCATATATCTACTTCATTTTACGTGTGCACCAATCTTAATGCTGATCGGACGGTTTTAGAGTTAGTTGGAGCCAAAAGTAGATCTGACGTCTATCAGACCTAATCCAATCTCAATTTTATATACTGTGATTTTTCTATTAGAGTAGAACTAGGGTGTTCTTAAGCTCACCAAAGTGTTTGGTGAGCTTAACTCCAAAATTCATCAAATCTGTTTCAAATGACGAATTCGAACCATTGGAACCCGCCTACCTTATGAGTGATGTTGGAACTAATGGGGGTTGGCACCGCTTAATTGGCTCTTAAAAACTGAAAATAATTGCAATTGAAAGTAAATATATGAGTTTAGAGAGAATTGACACGCGGAGTGATAACGGAGTTCAGCAAAACAAAGACCTACGTCTCCGGGGCGTCGCAACCTCTTCTAGGTGTGCCTATCTATTACCCAATATGAAAGGATTATAACTCGTGAGCCGGTGAGCCATTACAACCAAGGAAAGTCACACTACCAACTAGAGATGAGTGCCGGCGAGCCCTTACAACCAAAGAAAGTCACACGAGTAACTCAAGAAGGAGAGAACGAAGTCTAAAAGTAAAATCTTCACAAGAAAAACACTCAAAAGCTCACTCTAACATAATCTAACTCAAGATTAGTGAAGTGCATTTGAGGTTATTTAGGGATATTGAAGTTTAAAGCTCTCACAACAATGGAGGAACTCTAACTCACTGGAAAATATGATTTTACAGTTTCAGAGGTGGCTAGGTTGAGTGGAGAAGAGACCCCACTGCCCTATTTATAGAGATAGTTTCAGAAAGAGCAAATTGACCTAAAACGTTACAGACGTTTTATAAAACGTTATAACGTTTTAGCTTAATTTTGAATTTAGGTTTTCTTTTTCTGCGAGATTGATCCAATCGTTACAACGATTTTAAAACGTTATGTAACAATTTTCACTGACTCAAATTTGATCAAAAAACAGGAATTTCTGAAGCTCAGATTTAATTAAAACGTTACAACTTTTGTCAAACGTTACAACGATGATTTAAGTAAATCGTTGTAACTATTGACAAACGTTACAACGTTTGTTTCTTGAATTTTAAATTTTGATACAGCTGTACTTAACGTTCTGACATTTCTAAAATGTTACAATGTTTAATAAATCGTTGCAACATTTCAAGTTATTTCTGTACAGCTATGCTTCAGCAGTTCTGACATTCCTAAAACGTTATAACGTTTGGTAAATCGTTATAACGTTTTAAGTTATTTCTGAGATCGATCAAGCTGTTTCTTGCTGAAAATATTACAACATTTTAAAAACATTATCAATGTTTGTCCCCTGTTTGAACAACCTCGAATATATTTTACCAAGTTTAAGATTTTACAATTTATATTTTTGATATGTGTCTTCATGATTTCTTCAGTCCAAGTATTTTATATTGCAATTCTATTTGACTTGAACCTACATATCTTTCAAAAATAGAAGAAATTGTAAAATTCAATAATTGTATGTTTTGCAAATTAGTTAAATAGACGAAAAAGATTATTGCTACAACCAACAATCTCCCCCTTTTGACGATTTGCAAAAACATACAATGCGAGTAAGTGCATAAATCAAATTTTATTCAAATTTGGTTTACCCAATTGTTATTTTGCATGTGTAGCAATTGGTACCAATTTCTCCCCCTTTTGAAAATCGACGAAAGGAAGAAAAATTAGCACATTTTTCAAGTGCTGCCCCTCAAAATATGCACTCCCCCCCTCAATTTAGCAATATAATATCGATAAATCATAAATTAAATATAATTGAGGGTTTACTCTAACAATTTACGTGATTGTTAATAGACAAATTAATTCATGCATATCACAATGCATATAAGTCAATTCATTTCATGCATTTCAACATATCATATAACTTATCAAGATTTTAAAATTTTATAATTTAACCATTGACAAATTATCAATTCATACAATTCATATAAATTTTTATATCTCATACATATCAACATCAATAAACAAATTTTCAAGATATAGCAATTCAAACAAATCAAGCAAATGATATTTTTGTATTTAAACCTCTACTAAACCATCAATTCATAAAATCCAATAATTTTGCAATTTAATCAAGGATTTTTAGAAATTATTATAGCACTAGTGTTGTCACACATAATTGGTACGTTGCAGAAGTGAATTTCATAATAATTTAGAGTTTGGATAATTCATAATATTTGTGTGCAATAACTATCAATGATCCAAGTATCTTCTTTATGAGTTACAATCAAACACATTTACAAAAGTATATATTAATTATTTTTGGGTGAATAACTAACATATACCTTGATTAATCTCCCATTTTGTTTTTGGGAATTATGAATTTTGGAGAGATTATCTTTGAAATTAAGCTAGTTTAGCTTTAGGAACCCAAACAACATTTGAGTTGTTGTTTTCAATCCTAAATCTACACTCTAAAGAGGTATGACAAATTTTACATCAATAATTGCAAAATATAATTGATTATTCTCGAATAATAAAATCTTGTGCATAAGTGGCAAGATAATTGCATTTTACTTTTAGTTTATTCTTTTGATTATCGAGAAGAGACCTCAATTTAATTTCATCCCTATGTGTTTGATCCTTATCAAAAGTGCCATTTGTATCATCAATTTTTAAATCAAAATCATTATTTTCAAGTTCTAGATATACCTCATTGGTGGAGCTTGTTGATGCTTCACTTGAATCATTCAAGTCCATCTTCTTGTTCTTATTTGTGGTAATATTTGTTAGGATTTCAATAGTTTTATTGTTGGTGATGCTCTTGTCGACAACAATTGTTGAAGGACCTTCATCTACATTTGCCACCAATGCAAGATTGAACTCTTCTTCGTATTTCGACTCCGTGTCGAATTCCTCCACCTCGCTCTCGTCGGAAAAAGAAGCTTGCATTGCTTTCGTCTTTTTACTCCCTTTGTACCCATCATACTTTTGTCATGGCATTCAGTCATTTTTTCCTTCACCATCCATGTTCTTCATATGTGAAAATAGTTCTAAGATGTTTAGATGATGTGCCCCTTTCTATGGCATGCAAAGCATATTACCCGTTTGTTTATGTTGCGGTTTTGTGCCAAAAATGCTACGGATTTTGATTTTGATTTTGATTTTGACTTTTGCTTTAGCTTGACGGATTGTTGAAGTTTCTCTTCAAAACTTCGAAAGTGCGCATAGAGATCATCCGGTGTGAATGATTCGTTTGTCCTTTGGATTGCTTCTAAGGCACTCACCAAGCCTTCCCACCTAGGCCTCCTAAGCATGACTCTTAGTAGTTTTTCTATAATTTTATCGTTAGAAAGCGGTTCTCCCATTTCAATAAATTTATTTTGGATATGCATAAGTCCATTATACATATCCTCAATGCTTTCACCATCCTCAACCTTAAAGTTTTTAAATTTGGCTTCTAAACCGGTTATCTTGGTACGTTTAATTTGGGTGTCTCTCATACTGGTTTACAAGAGCATCCCACATTTCTTTTGCGGTTGAGAAACTACCAAAGATTGAGACAACCGATTTACTAACTAAGTTAAATATGGTATTGGTTGCAAGATCATTGTCTTTCTTAGTTTGTTTGAATTCGGGAGTCTCGATTTTAGAATTATCGGCACTATTGGTAGGAATAGGGGTGAATTTTGATGTATGTCCCTTGTCAACCACATACCATATTTGAAGAATGTTTAGGTAATTTTCATGGTTTTCTTTCAATGCATAAAATTGTTGGTTGTATTACCGAAAATTAGGGGTTCTTTCACACATCTATAGGATGCCATTTTCCATGTTAATCTAACTCAAACTAAATGAGTCTTAATTTGAGCAACTTGCTCTGATACCACTTTGTTGGAACTAATAGGGGTTGGCACCGCTTAATTGGCTCTTAAAAGCTGAAAATAATCACAATTGAAAGTAAATAAATGAGTTTAGAGAGAAGTGACACGCGGGGTGATAACATAGTTTGGCAAAACAAAGGCCTACATCTCTGGGGCGTTGCAACCTCTTCTAGGTGCGCCTATCTATTACCCAATATGAAAGGATTATAACTCGTGAGCCGGTGAGCCATTACAACCAAGGGAAGTCACACTACCAACTAGAGATGAGTGTCGGCGAGCTCTTACAACAAAAGGAAGTCACACGAGCAACTAAAGAAGGAGAGAACAAAATCTCAAAGTAAAATATCTACTAGAGAAACACTCAAAAGCTCACTCTAACCTAATCTAACTCAAGATTAGTGAAGTGGATTTGAGGTTGTTTAGGGATATTGAAGTTTAAATCTCTTATTACAATGGAGGAACTCTAGCTCACAGAAAATAGGCTTTTGCAGTTTGAGAGGCGGCTAGGTTGAGTGGGGAAGAGACCCCACTGCCCTATTTATAGGGACAGCTCCAGAAAGAGCAAATTGACCTAAAACATTACAGACGTTTTATAAAACGTTTTAGCTTAATTTTTAATTTAGATTTTTTTTTTCTGCGAGATTGATCCAATCGTTATAACGATTTTAAAACGTTACGTAATGATTTGCACTAACTCAAACTTGATCAAAAAAAGAATTTCTGAATCTCAGATTTAATTAAAACGTTACAACTTTTATCAAACGTTACAACAATGATTTAAGTAAATCGTTGTAAGTATTGACTAACATTACAACGTTTATTTCTTGAATTTTAAATTTTGATACAGCTGTACTTAACGTTCTGACATTATTAAAACGTTACAACATTTGGAAAACCGTTACAATGTTTCAAGTTATTTCTGTACAGTTATGCTTCAGCAGTTCTGACATTTCTAAAACATTACAACGTTTGGTAAATCATTCCAAAATTTCAAGTTGTTTCTGTACAGCTGTGCTTCAGCAGTTCTGACATTCATAAAACGTTATAACGTTTGGTAAATCGTTATAACGTTTTAAATTGTTTATGAATTCGATCAAACTGTTTCTTCCTGAAAACGTTACAACGTTTTAAAAATGTTACCAACGTTTGTCCCCTGTTTAAACAATATCGAATACATTTTACCAAGTTTAAGATTTTACAATTTATATTTTTGATAAGTGTCTTCATGATTTTTTCAGTCCAAGTATTCCATATTGCAATTCTATTTGACTTGAACCTACATATCTTTCAAAAATAGAAGAAATCGTAAAATTCAATAATTGTATATTTTGCAAATTAGTCAAATAGACGAAAAAGATTATTGCTACAACCAACAAGTGATGCGTTTATATGTGAAAATTTTAAACATTCGAATTAATTTAGTATAAAGCCAATCGGTCAAAATTAGAAGGTTAATAAATTAATTTTAGTGCATTTATTTTTTGAACATTTTTTGACCGCTTGACTTTATACTAAATTAATTCAAATGTTTAAAATTTTTACATGTAGACGCATCACTCGAAAGATAAACGGGTTTCAACTGTTCAAATTCATCATTTGAAACCGATTTGATGGATTTTAGAGTTTACCTCACCAAACACTTTGGTGAACTTAAGAACACCCTAGTTCTACATTACATGTTGTTGTCTCGAAATATGATAAATATCATCATCAATGGTGAACTTTAGTTTGGTGTTCGATCTTATTCAAAATTTAAGAGCACATAATTCACAAAAATTTTAAGTTATTCGTGTGAATCTTAATGCATATTGAACGATTATAATCTGACATCAGACATAATTTGATCTGAGATATATCCATCAAACTGTCCTCAATTTCTTTAATATAATTCTCAGCCGAAAGCATCCAAGTAGCTTTAAACCTGTATCTTTTACACAAGCAGTATTATCTTAGCAAACATTATTTTTATAATAAAAAGAAATTAATGATTTGAAAAGAGCATTTGGTAACACGATGCCGAGCCATGCAAAAAGCGCAAAAGCAATTCTGCAAAGGCTCGTTGATCTCTCCTTTTAGCTGCTGTACGCAGCATTGTTCAATAAAGGAGGAATCTTTATTAAGTGTACAAACAATATTATTACTTATCACTAATTTTGTGCTTATCTTTTACTAATCACTAATAAGATTCTCCAAATCAACCTACCTTTATTTGTATACATGTAATCACTAATGCTTAACATCTACGTTAAAGTCATCTCCGAAGAAAAAAAAAATGAAATGCTTTTTGTGCCATTTAGTCTTTGTTTTCTCCTGGATGAAACCTCGTTTGATTTTTTGAAAAATATTTATTAGAATCAATTTCAGCACAAATTTCCAGATTCAAGGTACAAACGGTTGAATTGCTCAATGTGATTTTCTTAAACTAAAATTTCAATATATATTTTTTTTAGAATTTTTTTCATTACTTATCTGGATATGTAGAAAATTTGTAAATATATATATATATAAAGATTTTGGACTAACCAACAGCACTTGTTTCTCTCAATTTTAAAAAATATTAGAAGATTTAAAAAAACAAATGTAAAGTACTGTGTTCAAGGAGATTTTCATATGGAGCCAACAATACATATAGAATTGATTACATATTTTTCGGTCGCTTATCTTTAAAGCTAATATAAGAAAAACTTGATGTCACATAATTAATACGCCGTAATTTGATTTACATCACCTTACAACATTTGATTAAAATTTATTTTTACGTGACGTACGTAACATGACTAAAATGATGAGTGATAATTATGTCATGTGAATTATCACATTTAATTATTCTTTTAAAGTTTTAAGTTAATTCACATATGACATGACTGGATCAGTTAGCGTGAGGCGACATTTTTTTATTAAAAAAAACATATCATGTGAGTCACGTCACTTGACATACTTGTGACATGTCGTGACAAAAGTTATAACAACATGACTAATTTTCTTCACTGTATAAAACTATACATAGTTATAAGTTGTGAATATTTATTATATATTCAGCAAAAAGTTTTGTAGTAATTAAATTAATAATTTAATATGTTCGATTCTTTGTTGTAGATAATTGAGATTTAGAATTTGTTTATCAATTTAAATATTCATATATGGAATTTCTCGAAATATTTTATAGCATGTGCAGAAGCATATTCAGATTTTTCATGAGGTAATAAAAATATAGCAAATTGAGTTCAAATTCATTAGTTAATCAGATACTAAATAAAAAATAATATTTTAACTTATAATTTTTTATACTATGACTTTTAATTTCTGATGCTCTAATAATTATAATTTAAGAAATTAATTTTAACTATAAATTTAACTCAAATTACAAATCAAAATTTGCAAAGAGGCAATTTTTTTGAAAAAAAGAGCAAAGACGATTTGGATCGAAAAATATTTATAAAAATTTAAAATCCAGAGAAGACAATTGATCCCCTGATACTATGTGGGTCCGTCCTTGCATTTGGTAGTTAATTTGTGGCACGCAACGGGAGTCATCTAACAGCTCCTACATGGGGAGAGATGAAAATGTTAATATGATAATAATTTAATAATACAACGAGAAACAACTTATCAGTGATTAAATCTGGTCAAATCCGATTGTCAACGGAATGATCCAATAGAAGGGAGAATATAAATTTTGCCCGGCCCTGACATGCATGAAAAGTCTCGATCTCTCTCGTGTGAAGAGATCGTATCTGATTCTTCATGCAAATTTACCAGGTTTTTTACTGGGAAATGTAAAAGGTTGATTTAGTAGGTTATGGAGGTAGACGCCTACACACCTCTCTTTTACTTTTTTTTTTCACCGAGATAACTTACTTAATTGTACAAAAAATACTATATACTACACAAAAGCAACCTCAAAAGCAGAAACTTATGGCTTCCTCAAAAGAAAGAGCCCAAATAGATTCTCTGATTCTATCAATCCCCCATGCAATTATTTCGCCATAATGAAAAAACAGATTAAAGAAAACCAAAATAATACAAGATGTGTTGGGTTATTCCGATTTTTTTTTAATTAGCACCTCAATTAATTCAAATTAAACAAACATCACTCATTCCTCCGAATTTCAAATTTCAGTTTTTAGCACCCATGTGTTCTCAATAAGTATACTATTTTTTTTGGTTATGTTTTGAATTGTTTGAAATATTTGAACTAAATTTTTTTTTCTGTCGTATTCTATTTTGTTTTGTGGCATTTAGAATTATATATACGCAAAAATTTGACAGTGAAATTGTAGAAAATAAAACACACTTGTTTAACAAATAAAATTTTGGACTAAATTTGAACTAAAAGTTACTACAACAAATTATATGTACAATCTGAGCAGCGTTTTGTACTAAGTTGGTGCCAAATTGCTA